>JAMPIV010015289.1:370000-640903 GCA_024509875.1 Oreohelix idahoensis | reverse complement strand
ATGATCTTCCATCGACCCTCTCTACTCACCGTGTCGAACGCCTTTGTCAAGTCGATGAAAGTTGTGTACAGGTCACAGTGCTGTTCTTGGCATTTTTCTTGTAGCTGTCTTGCAGCGAACACCCTTTCGGAGGTTCCACGTTCTTTCCGGAATCCACACTGACTTTCAGGTAGAAGACCTTTGTCAAGATGAGCCGTAAGGCGATTCAGAAGGATTCTGGCGAATATCTTCCCTGAGATTGATAGTAGAGAGATGCCTCGATGATTGTTACAGTCTTTGCGATTACCTTTACGTTTATATAGATGTGTAATTCACGCATCTTTGAGATCGTGTGGGATGGTTTCACTCTGCCACATTTGTTGGAAGATCATGTGAAGTTTCTCTATCAGAACTGTACCGCCATCTTTATAGACCTCAACAGGAATTGAATTGGAGCCGGGGGCCTTTCCACTAGAAAGTTGACGATTCGCTTTTTGAGTTTCCTCCAGATTTGGTATATCATCTAGTGTTTCATTTATAGGAAATTGAGGCAGGTGGTTGATGGCTTCGTCGTGAACAGATGATGGCTGGTTCAGAACTTTATTACTACATTATCTGAAACTACCTATAACATCTAGTTTAGAATTACTTTATCTAAGATCGCTTTACAACATCTAATTTAATTTTGCTTTATTGGAAACTGCGTGATAAAAGTTGTTGTCATACTCCTGCCAGATCAACTGCCATCTTCACATCGAAGGTGGATGATATCATACGTCTTCTGTCTCTTGTCTTGATATAATATGATAGACTCTTTCCTGTCGATCTCTTGATGTTATCTTCCCACTTATAGCGCTGTCTTCCTCTTGCACGTTTGCCTTCAGCTCTCCCTTCTATTATGGTCTTCTGCAAGGTGTTATGTCTTTTTTTTACATAGCCAACATGTTTTAGCTGTTTAATTTTGATTTCCTTCATTATTTATCTTTTCATTCCCAGGCTTTTCTAAGATTTCTTCATTTGTTTTCTTCTGCTCCCATGAGATGTGCTTCATGAATACCACGTTAATAATGCTACTTTATTTGAAACACTACTTTGTAAAACTATTTGATCTGAAACTGCCTACGCCATCTAATTTAATGCTACCAAATACAAAACTGTGTATAACTTCAAATTTGGTATTACATTAATATTACTTTATCTGAACCTGCGTGCAACACCTAATTTAATACTAAATTATGAGAAACTCCACAATTACATCTAATTTAATAACACTTTATTTTAAGTTACGTGCAACACCTAATTTATCTGAAGCCGCTTAAAACAATTAAGTTAATATTACTTAACTGAGACTGCATACAACATCTAATTTAAAAACAACTTTATCTAAACCTGCTCATAACATCTAATTTATTCCTACTTTATTTATACTTGCAAAAGCCGTGAGTTTTCTATTTAGTCAGTGTTCTGGTCTGTCATTCAGAGCCGCCATTGGGAAACTGACTTTCCACCTAACTCTGCTGGGGTAAGTTTTAGGTAGATCTTTACAGAGCTCAGTGTTTCTTAAGTAGATTCAAAGACTACTGGGTTGCCTATTGCAGTCTTAAGAGAACCATTAAACATGGATGTCTTAGTGTAAAGCTTTCGTAGTACTAACAGTGAGATTAATACACAATGTTTCGTTTAAAAAAAACACATTTCTTTAGTCCATATTAATAATAATATATTAGATTTACAGCAAGCCAACTAATAGTTAGCATACTTGATAGTTCCAGTGATATATTTACTAGTATTGTATTACCTAACTGTCAGTGTTTTAAGGCAGAAAATATTTGAGATTTTACTAAGATCGTAGGCTCTTGTATATTTGGACAGGCACACTAATATAACCGAGGAATCATATGTTTAGGTTGAACGGAGCGCTTCGCTAAAACGAGACAAAATGCCTATTTAAAATATAAAAAAATAAAAAGATAAAAAAATTAATGGACGATGTGACTAAAGATTTTCGTTTCCAAGAACTGAGAATATCCATGCGCCAACACTAAACGTGTTTATCTGTGTGTTCCTCCTGATGGCTAGGGCGTCAGAATTGGCTCACCAGCGGGCACTGACCTGAGGAAGAGAATATGTAAACCTGAAGTGAGTTAGAATAACCAAGGCCGAGATAAAAGTACAGTACACAAATATTCATTGTCAAGGACAAACGTACTCTAAGATGAATAAATATTAGACAAACATAAACAGAAGTGATTGCGTCATTAATAGGCTGGACTGCCCATGGTAAATTTCCGGTGTTATGTCATGCAGTTCGCACTAGTGACCCGTCATCGAAGCATCATTTTTTGGTGATGCCTAGATGGCCGGGAGGAAAGTGTGATTCGCTTGCATAGCTAGGCGGGGTTGTCGCACGGAAGGTCATGGGTTCGAGTCCTGGGTAAGCCACTCACGTCTATTGTTTTTCTGTTATCTAGTGTTCTACTTCTTTATTTCTTACGAGTGCCTGAAAACATACCTTTATGTTTGTCTAATATTTATTTACTGTTTACAGGCTTCGGATTTCTCTTTCTTATGTGTTATAATTGTTTGTACTCTAAGATATCGCTTCAGCTAGGAGGTACGTCTTTGTTTTTTTTTTAACATTTTATTGTATAACGTCATTTCTTCTGCTTCTTCTTCTTCTTCTTTTCCTTCTTCTTGTTCTTCTTCTTTTCCTTCTTCTTCTTTTTCTTCTTCTTCTTCTGCATCATCTTCTCCTTCGTCTACTTCCTTGCTTTTTCATCGTGTTCTTCCTCTTAACTCCTTGATACTTAATTCCTGTTAGATCCCACGGCATTATTGTGTCGCTTGTCTTTGAACACAGCAGTTCACGTCTATTTGAATTGTTCGCGCTACAATACCTGCGCCCTTCGTATTCCATATCCTTACTCTCTAAGACTTGGCTATATTTTTGCAGCAATGTTACATTTACGACACATTCAAGAAACGTTTGGTCCAGCCTTATAGAAGTAGAAACTTTAGACCCACACCTTCGTCTTCTTCAAGTGCTATGCCTGATTATGTTGGTGATTATGTCTCTTCACAGTTTCATATCATTTCTGTTGTTGGCGTATTTCTATGCCATGTTGTCACACTGTCCAGTATCATGTCACACTGTCCAGTATCATGATAACACTGTCCTATATTCCCTGTCTTTGTCCACTTTCTATCTCTTTGTCCTCCACATTTATATGTTGTCACGCCATATTCCAGCTTTCTTCTTCTCATAACGTGCCCAAAGACAGTAAATTGCTGTCTTAAGATATGAGTAACAAACTTCCTTCACGCACTGGTTCCTGCCAGGACATCCTCATTACTGTGTTTTAGCTGTACCTGGTTTTGTTAACATCCTTCTGTACAACCATGTTCATGTGACCTCTTCCTGCTTGTTTACTAGTTGTCCATGACTCACTCCCATACGTCAGGATGGGTTCTATATAACACTGAAGAACTCTCTTTCTTACTTCTATTGACAAAGATTTGTTGCATAAAATACTTTTCATTTTGTGGAACGCTGCTTCAGCATGGGATCTTCTATTCTTCACTTCTGAGATGCATCTTCCATGTGTTGTTGTTAACATGTCGACGTATTTGAATCTTATATGGCAGAAACCTGAGCTTGAGAATGAATTTAGAGGTGGCTACTGCAACCAAGAATGTTGCTATCTGAAACTGCATGAACCAGAGCAGACATTGTTTCAGACTCTCGGTCCATGCTTTGGAAGTTACATAATGTATCGCTACAGCATCAATGGAAGACATTTAAAGACGCCTTGAGTCTTCAGGAACTAGTGAGCATCTGCTGCCATGGTCATACAGGGATAAGGGAAAATGAGAGAACTTAGAGACTAGCTTTGAAAGCAACTATGGTGGCGACACTGGTTATGGATAAGGGAGAGATACTAGGAACAGATAATGAGCGCCTGTTAGAGACAGACACTGCAGTATGAATCAACAAGGCTAAGAATATTGGAATTTGACATCAAACGTAAGAAAACAACGCAGTCGATTGTTTACTTTGATAGCCACATGGTTAGTCTGTACTACATGATTTTGCTTTTAAAATGCAATGCCGTATGTATCATAGTATCATAGGTGGCTCTTAGCTAGTCTCATTCATTCATTCATTCATTCATTCATTCATTCATCATTCTGTCATCACTCTTCAGTCCCCCATGGAGTGAAAGCCTTCAACAAACTTATACCAAGTCCTCCTGTCCCGTGCCATCAGCTTAAAGTTTTCTTGTTTTCTTCATTCCCTGCATGTCTGTCACCAGTTCCCTTCTCCACGTCTTATTTTGTCTTCCTATATCTCTCTTACTGTGGGGATTCCAGAACAAGGACTGCCTAGTAATGCTATCAACGGGTGTTGCTGTCATTTTCGACGGAGTCATCTGTCAAGTTATTTGCTTATGTTTGTATCATAAGTATAATTGTGTCTTTACCTGCGATGTCAGGTTGATTAGGGGTTGTCTTCCCTTGTTTATTCATTCATTGTGTTTGACCTGTAGGGTCAGAGGTTGACAGTTCGGCGTAGGCCTATGGGAAGGTTTTTTAAGCGGGAGTGAGATATACTTCCGGGAAGCCGGGAGGTCCTGTTTTTCTGAAGGGACCAAGAGTCCATTGTTTTTCGGGGAGAATCTTCGAAGTAACTGCTATGGCAGTTTTCCCCAGTGAATCTCTGTGCGTCGGGATGACGACAGAATTCCTTGTGTAGTTCTGAGGATTCATTTACCAGGTAATACCGACCTTTATGCATTATTACGCTTTCCGGTGGCAGAACATGTAAAGGATTACCTAGGGTGAACAGCAGCTCACTGATCCGCCATTTCAGAACTTATATATATTTGTGCTCGAGGTAGCCATCCAAGACTGTTAGTCTTATATTGTCCAGAAATCCAGTGACGAAGATATATTGTGGGAGCCGCAGATTGGCGGAACTTCTATCTACAATAAGTATTACTGCAGGGTTGATGATAACCTATTTAACAGAAGTACACGGCCGACGTCAGAACGAGGCCTGTGCTTTCGGCTATTATACTACAGCCTGATATGTGCAATTGGCGGTAGTGCCAAGTTGCACCTATGTGTCATAGTAACTAAGGCATCTGACGCGTTTAGTCAGAGACGCCAAGGGCGACGCTACGAACTGTCATTATTGAAGAACTTTGCTATTGACCATGCACGTCTATTCTGATGTTTACCTTTTTGAATGCCAAATGTATACCTATCGATGTCAGGTCAGCATGACCTTGTTACACTGACTGTTCCTGTTGATATTATGTGTGTTCCCGTCAATAAATGTCTTGAAACATGCCTGCAGTGTCAAAACATCCTTGATTACTGCATGTGAGAGTATGGGTTGCAGGATCTACATCTATACGAGCCTAAACACATTCGCGTCTTCATTCGCACCCACACTCAATTCATCATACGCTCGCACTACACATCTAACCACATGTATACTGTCTTGGGCCAGTGATCACATCAACAAGAGAAAAAAGACAGTTACATTTCTGGTGGACCAGTTACGTGGGCTCTTATGATACATTTCTTGTCGCCAATGTGGCCTAGAAACTTACATTTCTGATGGACCAGACCTGTGGGTTTAAAAAGAACAGAGCGAGCATTTGACATTATTGTTGACATTTATGGATCCAGAAATTTACATTCCTGGTTGGCTGTTACATGTATGATGTCTCCAGTTTTGTCGAGAAAGTTACAAGAAGGACAAGTACACATTACACTTCTGATCTGTGGGTCTAAGCTACACACGGGACAGCCGTAACACAGCACTAATTCTACACTTGCAAGTTTTGGCTACAACAGGACAGATATAGGTCATCAACGGTTGACACAAATAAACAGTACGAGCATTTATATTATAATGCTACATAAAGCATAACAAGACAAGTACTGAAGTGAACTACTAGGCATTTGCTACGTGGACCATAACTGCATAGAAGGCGGGTTCCTATTGTAAACAGTACTGCGGGTTGTGACACGTTTCATTCAACAACAGACTTTTCTAGGTCAGAGCATTCAAGCTACATTGTTGGAGGTCAAGTGTCTGTAAACAGTACGTGAAATTGTAAACATTCAATGTGCAAGGCGTAATTTGAGAAGGTCATAGTAACTTTGGTTCGTGAATACCACTTTATGTTACAGTGGATTTGACGTTCAGTGCACGTTTGACATTTCGTTTCTGTGTTCGCAAGGAGCAAGAAATTTATTTTAGTTTCAGCTGTGACTGAACTTGTTCTGCAACACATTGAAATTGATTGCTATATGTTTATGTCACTTCTACTGTTTTTGGTGTATTTTTCTGCGGGTTTTTCGGTTGGTGGGTCTTACGGTAAATATGCCACTTGATCGAGGCTTACTGTAAGCGGTCTGTAGGTGCAAATTTTCTTAATTGGGAAATTTGCTAGTGACAATTGGTCGCTATTGATGTTAGCTGTGATGTAATTGTACTTAACGTTGTTTTTGTAATATTTTGTCTGTTTTTCAGTTTTGATTGTCGATTTGTTTTGTTTGTATTCTGTAGGTCTCTCCTTTCTTGTGTATTTCTCTACACATTTTTGGTTAAAACAGTGTTGCCATTTGTATTGTTTTGTATTTTTGTCTTTGTATTTTTTTTTGGGTTGTACTACATTACTGTCATGCACAGTCTACATACACATACTTGGTCATGTTTTGATATTATTGATAAGGTAGACTCTTCATATAGAGTTTGTTAAATAATATTATATAAGATATTTATACAAGTTCTTTATAAAAAAGACTTGTGCCCATAGTGAGTGGGATATAAGGGATTTTTTTTTTTCCCACAGGTACTCAAGTGATTTTTTGGGTACATTATAAACAAGAGGAACATACAAAGTCTTTGTCTAAGACTAAGACAGTAAAATAAAGTGAAGTGAGTATACAAGTCTATCATTTCAGACTTGTCTCCCATTGAAGTGGGATAAGGTAATTTATTTAATTTTTTTCAGGTTTCTGATCTCATTAGACAGAATGTCTACATTGGATTTCTTCATCCAGCAAGGGTTGACCCTTGGTAAGTCTGGTAAAGAATTGGAAGAATATTCATCTGCTCAATTCGCCATTGCATTAAAGTCAGAAGAAAAGAAACAAAAAGAGGAAATTAAATTGAAAGCAGAAGCTGAACTAAAGAAGCTAGAAGCTGAGAATAGAAGATTAGAACTTGAAGAAAGAAGGTATCAAAGAGAGGCTGAGGAGAGAAAAGCTCAAGCTGCTGCTGAGGAGAGGAAAGCTCAAGCTGCAGCTGATGAAAGAAAATTCCAGATGGAAATGGAAGACAAAAAAATTCAAGCTCAAGCTGCTGCAGAGGAAAAAAAAACTTCAAGCTGCTGCAGAGGAAAAAAAACTTCAAGCTGCTGCAGAGGAAAAAAAAACTTCAAGCTGCTGCTGAGGCTGAAATTAGAAAAATGGAACATGAGGAAAGAAAACAGAAGATGGAACTTGATGAAAAACTCGCAATTTTGGAGTTAGAGAAATTGAAATTGGCGAGTACGGGTGCTCAGCAAACAACTTCGAGTACGACAAAGGAGTTTGTTAGTAGGATTAAATTGCCTCATTTCAATCCTTTAAAGGATGACGTAGCAGATTATCTAGATAGATTCCAATTTTTGTGCGATACGCATAACATAAAATAGGAAAAATATGTTGAACAACTGATGCCATTTTTTACAGGTGACACAGTGACTACTCTTATGACAATAGACGAACATGAGAGGAATAATTATGATGTTGTCAGGGCAGCATTGCTAAAGAAATACCAATTAAAACAAGAAGACTATCGTCTTCGTTTTAGGACAATGTTGCCAGAAAATGGAGTAGATTTCTCTGATTTTGTTACAAAGATACGTCGTACATTTACACGATGGGTTGAGTTGTCTCAGATTGAGAAAACATATGAAGGTCTAATGGACTTATTATTGCGAGATAAGGTTTTGTCATCTGTTAATGATTCTTTTCTTGCATTCCTTCATGAGCGTAAGCCTAAAAACTTAAAAGAAATGGAGGAATACTGTTGTCAGTATGCCACAGCACATCCCCATGCTACAGTTTGCAATTCTAAAGTGAAAGAAGGGTTGCCAGCTGCTTCGGCAACACCATATGGCCCTAATTTCAAAAAAAAATTTCAGGGTGCTCAACAAAATTGGAATAGGGGAAGTAATCAAAATTACACTCAGAAGCGGAGTAATCCAACACATGATGGTTCTTCGTCTATGCAGTGGAGACAAGATGGTAGTTCTCGTAATTTTAGTGGTAATAATTTGAGACACTTTCGTAAAGGCTATCCAAATAATAACTATTCAAATTTTTGAGGTAATCATTCTCGACGTCAAGATTATGACGATGGTGAATTTAGAAACCGGGATTCAAACCGGAATGATGATTACAATAGGCAATATGATAACAATTACAGGGGAAATGATAGTCGAAATAATTACAGGGGAAATGATAATCGAGGTAGACCTAGGTTTAACAAAAAAAGACCTTACCAACAGGCAAACTCTGCACAACAAGAGTTTGATGGAGCCTGTAATACAGTAAATGATAGTGGTAACTCTAGGGCTATCACTGGTTGTGCTTTCGATTTTGGGAGAGCAACTGAATGCCCCCAATGCTTAACATTGTTTGACTCATCAACTGTATCTACGCTAAGTTGTGGTCACCCTCTACCTGCTCTACCTGCTACAGTTGCGCATGATGGGAGAGGATCTCTCATCTTACATAAAGGTCTAATAAATGATAGGCTAGTCTCAGTACTTTTCGATTCGGGATGTACTACCGTCGGGGTTAAGGAGTCTCTGATAGATCCTTGCTGTGCCACTGGAAAAACAATCAAATGTGTTACATTTGGTGGTACTATGGAAAGCTATCCTACTGCTATTATTAGGATTGACACTCCTTTCTTCACAGGAGATGTCCATGCATGTCTTCTTCCTAATCCTATTGCGGATCTTATAATCGGTCGTATTCATGGGGTTAAGGAATGCACCCCGCAACAAATTTCTAGTTGGGAAGTAAGAAAACATTCAAACGGTCAATGCAGTGGTGACAAGAGCTCAAGCTCTTAATCCCCCAACTTCATCTGATAATAGTAATGAAGTTGATAGCCAAGACGAGCACTTGGTGATTTCCCATGACTCGTTTGTTAAACGTCAAGAAGAGGATCCTTCTTTGAAGAAATACTTCCTTCTGGCAAAGAAAGGGGATCCCAATCAAAATACGAATCACAAATCGTATATTACTATGAAGAATGGTATATTGGTACGAATGGTACAACACTCGGACAAGTCTATGCACTCGCAAATTCTTGTGCCTAAGTGTATGAGAGCCTTAATTCTTCGGCATGCACACGATTCTCAGTGTGCTGGACACATGGGTTTTTCCAGAACTAAAACTAGAGTCCTTGCGTCATTCTTTTGGCCATTCGTGAATAAAGACATCCGAATTTATTGCCGATCTTGCAAAATTTGTCAAGAGGTCAAGTCTAGGGGTCCGAGACATGCTGCTCCTATTCAGGCTGCAGATATTCCGATTCGGCCGTTTCAGAAAATGGCTATAGACATCATTGGTCCGTTCAAAATTAAGTCAGCCAGAGGACACCAATTTATCCTCACTTGCGTGGACATGTGCACGCGTTGGCCAGAGGCTATTCCTCTGAAGAGCATATCAACTGTCGATATCGCTGATGCTCTTTGGCTCGTATTTTCTCGTCTGGGATTCCCCGGAGAAATACTGTCGGATCACGGCACTCAGTTAATTTCGGACGTTATGTCTCAGGTAATGGCTACGCTAGACATTAAAAGGTCTCTCAGTAGTATTTATCATCCAATGTCCAATGGATTGGTAGAACGTCTTAACAGGACACTAAAGAACTTACTTGGCAAGATAACGGAGGATCATCCTGAAGATTGGGACAGGGTTTTACCTGCAGTCCTCTTTGCCTATAGAGAGGTTCCCAACGAGCATACAGGGTTTTCTCCTTTCGAACTTGTCTTTGGCGCGCAACCGCGCGGGCCAATGTCCTTGTTACACGATTTGATAACTTCCGATAATATTGACGATGATACACAATCGTCATATGAATATGTTATAGCTCTTAGAGAAAAGATTATCGAATCGTGCAGGTTAGCAACTTCATCTTCCGAATTTGCGAAAGAAAAAGCTAGGCGATTTGCTAATAAGAAAAGACGCCTACGTCAACTTTGTCCTGGAGACAAAGCATATGTCTTACTGCCCTCAAGAGAGAATAGACTTCTCATTTCTTGGAAGGGTCCATACACTATAGTCTCGAAAATTTCTGATGTCGACTATATTGTCGATGTGGATGGAAGGCATAAAACCTTCCATATAAATATGTTAACAGAGTTTATTGAACGTCCAGACTATTTACAGCCTATTTTCCAGGCGACGGACGACTCTCCAGTTCAACATGGTCACATCTCATCCCTGTCTGCTATACAGGATGAGGAAACTATTTTTTCTGACGTGAACTTACCTCTTCCTACGATTCCACTTACTTCAACGGAATCGTGGAGAGACGTTACAGTCTCTTCTAACTTGTCTTTTGAGGAACAGCGTCAAGTATCCTCTACGTTACAATCATATCAGGATGTCCTTACCGACATTCCTGGACACACAGATGTCATAGAACATGACATCATACTTACTGATCGTAATCCGATCAGAGTAAGACCATACCCAATACCTATTCATTTTCAAGCACAAGTCGAGAAAGAATTGGATGAAATGATTCAACTACAAATAATTGAACCATCCACTTCAGCTTATTCTTCGTCGATAGTTATTGTTCGAAAGAAAGACAATAACATACGTCTTTGCGTTGATTATCGCAAATTAAATCAAGTTACGAAGTTCGATGCTGAACCTATGCCGTTATTAGATGATCTACTTATTAGACTTTCTAAAGCTAAATTCTTTACTAAACTAGACTTGTCGAAAGGTTATTGGCAAGTCCCATTGACGGAACACGCCAAACCTCTCACTGCTTTTTCGACACCTAGGGGTCTGTTTCAATGGAATTTT
This sequence comes from Oreohelix idahoensis, assembly GCA_024509875.1. Classification (NCBI taxonomy): domain Eukaryota; kingdom Metazoa; phylum Mollusca; class Gastropoda; order Stylommatophora; family Oreohelicidae; genus Oreohelix; species Oreohelix idahoensis. The sequence continues at coordinate 629,803 of JAMPIV010015289.1, read as the reverse complement.
ATGCCTTTCGGGCTTATGAACGCCCCAGCGACTTTCGTGCGCATGATGCGACGAATTCTATCAGATCGTGCAGATGTCATTGCATATTTAGACGACATCTGTCTTTTCAGCGATACTTGGGAAGAACACTATGTGGGTCTGAAGGAATTGCTATCTACTCTACGTGAGCATAGATTGACTGCTAAACCCTCTAAAGCTTTTGTTGGGTTTAGTAAAATTTCCTTCCTAGGTCATCGAGTTGGTCATGGTCTGTTGAAGACAGAGGACCAAAACATTTCAAAGATATTAAATATCTCGGTTCCGAAGACAAAAAAGCAAGTGCGTAGTCTCTTGGGATTGATACAATTCTATGGAAGATTCATTGAGAATCTGTCCTCCATTATGGCACCACTTTCAACGTTATTGAAAAAAGGTTCTCCTAATATGGTGCGTTGGTCCCAAGAATGCCAATCTTCATTGGATCAGGTTAAGAATTTGTTCTCATCTCATCCTATCTTAAGACTACCGACGATTGATAAGACTTTTGTCCTTCGTAGTGATGCCTCTTCCACTGGCATTGGAGCGGCACTAATGCAGGAATATTCAGGAACTCTGCATCCTGTAATGTATATTTCTAGGAAGCTGAATGCGGCAGAAAGGAATTACTCGGTTTTGGACCGTGAATTGTTGGCTATGGTTTGGTCCATTCTTAAGCTACAAAGGTTCCTTCTGGGCGCGCATTTCTTTATGGAAACCGACCAAAAAGCTCTTACGGCTATGCAAAGTAAGGATTTGAAGAGCTCGAGATCTACTCGTTATGCTATTGCTCTTCAGCCTTTCCATTTCACGGTGCGAGCTATCCGTGGTTCGGATAATGTGATGGCGGACATATTGTCTAGATGCCCACATGATTCCAGTTAAATCTTGTGTCCTAGTTTTTCCTGATATATTTTCAGACTTAGGTCTGTCCTTAATATCATAATATGTTGTAATACAAATGTATTTGGATGATGTTTAGATAATTTAACAAATTTCATTTTGTCCATCCATCAGTGATATGTTGCTAAAATAGCATTGACATTTGTATATTGCTATGATTATATTATTTAGTAATGTTTGATATATGATTGGTATTGCCAGCAACTTAGGTTTCTTGAATGGTATCCCTTAGTTTGTTTGGCTTAAAGGAAATATTTTCTCCTATGTTGGGAGATGATTTGTACCCTCTTCTATTGTACCTGATATTAGGTTCATTGTTTGCATGAGCACAGAAGTGATACTGGTGCTATCTTGCTCATGAGCATATTAAAAAAAAAAAAATTGCATTTTTTTTTTTACAGGGGGGTGGTAGTAATGTTGCTGTCATTTTCGACGGAGTCATCTGTCAAGTTATTTGCTTATGTTTGTATCATAAGTATAATTGTGTCTTTACCTGCGATGTCAGGTTGATTAGGGGTTGTCTTCCCTTGTTTATTCATTCATTGTGTTTGACCTGTAGGGTCAGAGGTTGACAGTTCGGCGTAGGCCTATGGGAAGGTTTTTTAAGCGGGAGTGAGATATACTTCCGGGAAGCCGGGAGGTCCTGTTTTTCTGAAGGGACCAAGAGTCCATTGTTTTTCGGGGAGAATCTTCGAAGTAACTGCTATGGCAGTTTTCCCCAGTGAATCTCTGTGCGTCGGGATGACGACAGAATTCCTTGTGTAGTTCTGAGGATTCATTTACCAGGTAATACCGACCTTTATGCATTATTACGCTTTCCGGTGGCAGAACATGTAAAGGATTACCTAGGGTGAACAGCAGCTCACTGATCCGCCATTTCAGAACTTATATATATTTGTGCTCGAGGTAGCCATCCAAGACTGTTAGTCTTATATTGTCCAGAAATCCAGTGACGAAGATATATTGTGGGAGCCGCAGATTGGCGGAACTTCTATCTACAATAAGTATTACTGCAGGGTTGATGATAACCTATTTAACAGAAGTACACGGCCGACGTCAGAACGAGGCCTGTGCTTTCGGCTATTATACTACAGCCTGATATGTGCAATTGGCGGTAGTGCCAAGTTGCACCTATGTGTCATAGTAACTAAGGCATCTGACGCGTTTAGTCAGAGACGCCAAGGGCGACGCTACGAACTGTCATTATTGAAGAACTTTGCTATTGACCATGCACGTCTATTCTGATGTTTACCTTTTTGAATGCCAAATGTATACCTATCGATGTCAGGTCAGCATGACCTTGTTACACTGACTGTTCCTGTTGATATTATGTGTGTTCCCGTCAATAAATGTCTTGAAACATGCCTGCAGTGTCAAAGCATCCTTGATTACTGCATGTGAGAGTATGGGTTGCAGGATCTACATCTATACGAGCCTAAACACATTCGCGTCTTCATTCGCACCCACACTCAATTCATCATACGCTCGCACTACACATCTAACCACATGTATACTGTCTTGGGCCAGTGATCACATCAACAAGAGAAAAAAGACAGTTACAACGGGTTTCCATCGTTAGTGTCTTCTTCTCATCTCTTGTTCCACTGGTACTTGTCTGGTTCTTGTCATCTCTTGTTCCACTGCCACTTGTCTGGTTCTTGTCATCTCGTGTTCCACTGGCACTTGTCTGGTTCTTGTCATCTCGTGTTCCACTGCCACTTGTCTGGTTCTTGTCATCTCGTGTTCCACTGGCACTTGTCCGGTTCTTGTCATCTCGTGTTCCACTGGCACTTGTCTGGTTATTGTCATCTCTTGTTCCACTGGCGCTTGTCTGATTCTTGTCATCAGTGTCGTGGAATATTCTAATCCACATATATAAATTATTAGGTAAATATGAAGCCTAACAAATAAAATTAATAAAGAAAAGAGCAATGGTAAAATAACAGTGCTGTCACAAAGAAGGTACTCGAAATCCCCCTTGTTTTCTGCTTCGTCTGCAAATTATAACGCTTTCACGTTGATATTAAAGGCCTTCTGCAACATACACGCGTTTCCCAAACACACAATAAAATGTGCTGCCTTTCTAAGAAAAACCTTGAAATATGCAAGTTGACCTAAATTTTAAATTCCATTCATGTCTTTTTCTACACTATGTTACCAAAAACAAAAGACAGATGGACTAAAGGATAGCGAGAAGGGAGAGGCAGAAAGCCGAACACTAAACACGCGTCGCGCGATACACAAATGCTGCCATCACGCGTGTAAGACTACATGCACTAACTTTTTTGGACGAACAGTGATAAAATACACTACCCTTCCCAGAGTTAGGTTTTAAAATCATAAAAAAACGCTTATTAGGAAAGATAACAATAGATGGGTTTACGTTTGAAAACATTACAGTACCCAGACAGCACATCTTCGAAACAGGAGGAGAAGAATTGCATAGTTTGAACGCAGCCACGTAGCTCTTTTAAATTTGGATATTTGGGTTCCTTAGGGCTTGCTGACAAAGAATATGTAAAACGTTACGCAAATAGTCCAGGAATTAATAAATTATAACCAAAATAAAATAGTGGGGATGCCTGACAACATAAAATCATTTCTGCTCATAAAATTTTTTTATAACGTGTTTGAACAAAACCTTACGTTACAGAAATAGCCTACCATGTAAACTCCAAATTGATTGGAGCGCAACAAATGAAAGACTAACCACGATTGGTCGGGCTATAAATACTATCTTGGTTGTTAGGGAGACGTAGGAAGGTAACATTTTTTCAAACACTTGTCGAAACGTGGCTCGATTGGCCAGACTCGCTGATATAATCACTTAGGAGCGTTAGTTCGAAACCACTTGTTTAAATAAGCTTGATAAAGCAACAGTGCGTTGAAGCCAGCTCAAATTTTGCTAAATAAAAGCCTGGAACATAAGCAGATGGGAATTTGTGCCAGTAAATGTGCCAGAATTCATTGCTAATCAACGTATCTGTGTTTATTCTATGAATTGTGGTAAGCTTGAACCATTCAGTATCTTTTAATGAAAATTGAATGTAAATTGTTAATTTATGCCTGTATATATATGTGTAGTTCAGTGGCAAACAGGAGATAAAGCCTATAATGCTCCAGCCTGAACAGAGGGTGTCGGAGGGAAGTAAAACGGCATGGAATGGCCAAATAGTACACTGACACCTGGATGATTGACTAGAAAGAAATAATGCTGGAAGTGCAGAGGCGTGGTAACCATTAAGGAGGTAAATACTGGTATAAAGTATTTCAGATGAAGCTGACAGTTGGCCTAACGCTCTGAACTCAATGTTTGTGATGTATTGTGATCAGTGTAAAAAGAGAGTATAAGTTAGTTATGAAGTAGAAGGTACATCCTTCTTGTTTACAGGGACCGTGGTCTTGATGGTACTGAGCAGCACCTGGTCAGAGCTTTGCTGAATCCAGAGTCGGACAGCATACTCCTTGGTCTTTTTAGCTATCAGTGAGGTGTCTCCAGAGCCCAGGGGAGAATTCGAGCAGAGGAGTCCCTTCCTGCCGCCATCACGCAAGATAAGCTGATTTGGCCAGCTGAGCTCAACATTATGTCCCCTCATCTTGAAATGACTTTGTAAAAATAACATTCAGAGGGGAATTTAATTGTCTTAATATCAGGAACTGAGAACATCTCTAATACTAGTCCCAAAAGACAAACTATTGAAGTTATGATGACAAATACCAACAGAGCTTGAACAAAACAAAACCAGTATTACCTCATATTACTACTACACAACTGACACACATAGGATATTTTTAATAATATATGTCACTACAATATTCATATTGATAAAGTCTGTACATATACTTGTAATTAAAATTGATTGTGATTCCTGGTTCCTTTGTATTTGAATCAGGACACATATACCTTTATGACAACAATGAATACATATTGTTATTTGAAAAGTTATCAGTGACTCCTTAAGATATTCTCATAGAGTGTTATATGTATGTGAGTGTCACAGTGTTGTCAAGAATAGTGGATTAAATTAAATTGTTTATCTGTCTGTTGTTGTGACTTACACTTCATCATACACATACCCTAGACACATAACGTAGTCATCACACTATTCCAGAATAATTCTGACTGAGATATATAGATATGTGGTAGCAAGTAAGGTTATCTATAATACACTACTCTTAATAGATATAGATACCTTCACAGCGGATCTCAGTCAGTACACTAAGTCCCCTATAAATATTTATAACATCCCACTTCACCACAATCAGTACCACATTGTTGATGTTGTCATGCCACTTCATTCTTTCTATTTGACGTAAACATACATTTAAGAAAGTATGTAACGTTTTGGTTGTTTGTGTCGTTGTCCATGTTTCACATCCATACAATAGTATTGACTTGACAATGAATCAGAGATTCTGATTTTTGTGTCGGACTTGATTATCGGGTATATGGTAAGGGGCATGTGCCACGTCTGCTAGTACAAAATGGCCCAACACTAAACCCAATGTCGTGACGTCACTATGTAACAGCTTCATCATGTGCATCTAGGTATCAAAGTATATTAAATACAATTGAATTCGATATCACATGTCTAAATATCTGGATTCGATCATAAAGTCAGATGGGAGATTGATGAATTCAGATGTAAGGAAAAGAATAATACGAACAAGTAACCCGCCAAAATATGATGGGGGAAGATAATTATGTAGTCCACTTCCTGCTGCATGTCTTGATGACGGTGCTAATTCTCCTGTAGTCATTTCATTTCATCCAACATTTTATTTTTTTAAATAAAGTTTTGCCTCGTTTTGGTGAGGCGCGTCCCGTTCAACCTAGTCGGTTATATTAGGGCGCATGTCCAAATATAAAAGACCTTTATGTCTGGGATTATAAACTATTTCATGCAACTTAATTTCAGCTTTGATTTGATCTTTATAGTCACACTTTTCACGACATAAAGTCAATGCACCATGGAAAGAATTGAAAGTCATGCGTGTTGTTTTAATGGGGGTTCACTTTAGCTTTCGCCCTGTGTGGCTGCCGGGGTTCTCTCATCAGATAAAGGAAAAGTAGGAATACTACTCGTACACATGGACTAACATGAAGTTGTGCATAAGGCCGCGGCTACCTCACTATGTCAAACATTTGGCTACATAAACCACTGCTCCAAGAGCATTTAAAGGCTTTGTGCCGGCTTCTTGCAAGGGGGTGGGGTAGCCGCAGTGGTGGCTAAAGGCTCCGTTGGGAGCGTAAGGAAAATAGTGATGATAAATTTATCCTTCACGGTGCAATGCGAGCCTTTTCCGTATTTTCCCCATAATGAACTTTGAAAGGATTACAACGCGTGCACATTTTTAGTGGCTATTCTATGTAGCCTTCACGGTGTAATTAGCGCCTTTTCTGTATTTTTCCGAAAGCTGGTGGGATTGTTATCACTGTTCATTAAAGGGCGTTTCACTTCGACAATTAGTATTATGGGGATAAGCAGAAAAACATTTCAGAGATGGTAACGCATTTTGAAGACCACTTATTTTGTGAGTCGAAGCAATTACCAGAACTAGTCATATGTTCAACTAAATGACAGAATTGTCAAACCTCTTGTGAACCAACCTGGTGTCTACGGATTTCGGAAAAAAATAGACGAAATCTGTTGGTGCCTAAATTTTGATTCGCAATGGCGATTTGTAGAATTAGCTGTTTGTTACAGAACGGGGCGGCCTCTCTCGATCTTTGTGTCACTCCGGCAGTATCTGTACATTTGTGGTACTGATTTTATTGTGTGCTATCATTTGTCGCACTTTCTTTCTTTCTTTTTCTGCTATGTGTCGCAGATATTATGTATTTTCCTTCTTACACCCTTCTCAGGGATAAGTAGACATGTCTGGTTGTTATCCATTTCTCTCTACGTTGCAAGGAGTGGCAGCGACCTAACCATGTTGCCTATCGTGGGCGCAGCGATATCAGTACACAGATTAACATGTAAATCGCCTCAGCGCAGAGCTTAATCACCGATAAGACGTGGGTAAGCGCATCACCAAAGCTTGGAATACGGGGAGACAACTGAAGGACAGACACAGATAAGAGATTACTACTGGAAACCGAGACTGAGGAAACTGAAGGACCACACACGAAGTCAGAGAGGGAACTTATTAAATTAACGACACCCCAGACGCGTGTAAGAGACCGATTCAAGTCTCTTTTATTCATCTTAGCAAAAACGACTGTGAGCCAGGATTCGCGTTAGTTGTGATTTACATTTCATATTTTATTACTAACATGTGAACTAACATATATATGTATAAATTACCATGTGAATTTTAATATGTGAAACTCGCTAGTGGATGTCAAAGTATAAAAGGCTGGCAACCTCGGCGTATAGAATGATGATTCATGAACCACCACTGCACGGGCTGGTGATTGCTTTATTGCTCGTTTCGTACAGAGAACTAAAAGCATAAAGTAGTTCCAGATTCCATATAGAGCAGGGAAGGAAAGACGAAAGAAATGATGTATATTCTAAGTATAATACTTACATTTTCAAAGCAGTGTAAATGTCCCTATAAACATATTCACTTTAAAATTAATGTAAGTTTTCGAGCTTTAAACCAGTGTAAATGTCTATGTGAAAATATTCATTTTAAAGTTAATGGAAGTTCCAAACGTTTCAATCAGTGTAAAACATAAATGAAAACATATTCAATTTATATTGTGAACATTTTTCAGTCAGTGGAGATGTATATGTAAACAGACTCTATCTGTATTATTAATCTTTTCATTTAAATATGAAGTAACTATGAAAGCTATTCTATTTAACAGTAAAGACAGTTTTATCCCGAGGGATTAAATTTAATTCTCATCGAGGGTAAATTCTGAGTTAATTGGGATGGTGGTATGGGAAAATAGGAACCCATAACTAAGGGGTGGAAAACGCCATACTCAGAAGAGCGTTTCGTTATATTCTTTACCATAGTTATTGGTGGTACCAGCAGAAAGTACTTTCTCTGGAACAAGAAGGGAACAGTGGCCTAAGCTTTAAGACGAAGGACCCACGTGGTATACTCTCCTTGACATTTCTGGGAAGGGAGCTGCACCCGACAACCTTGATCAGAGACGAGTGTGAAAAACCAACCCATAAGAAGGAGCAGAACCGTCATTGGCAGCTAAGTTCAAATCTATGCTGTCACTTGAACTTCTTGTAACATCTCACATTCTATAAAGACTGTGATGATAACTTTTCTTGATCCATAACTATTGAAATTATTTTCCAACTGTTAAAACCTAAAGTGATTATTAAATGTTGTTATTTGTAATGTTACAAATTTAACTTCGATTTAATCATTTTAAAGTTACTGCATGTTTGTCTCAGTCAAATTACTACACACACTCTAAACAGAGCTATACTAAAATAATAGAATTCCACTGAGTAAATCAGGGGTGGGGGTTTGAACGAGCTGAAATTAATAAGTGCTTAAATCCTTCACAAAAGCGTCAGCAAAATTACAGAGTTAACATACTCAGCCAAGTAGTATTGTTCTCGCTTATTCTGAATATCTTGTGAAGACTCCCTGGAGATAGAAGCGTTTTGTTTCTTCTATTTACATCTCTGCCAAGAGTAATCTTGTGCGAAGGTAGACAAATTTGAAGCCCATATTAGATACTCTTGAGTTTTGGCCACTGTTGGACCACTACTGTAAAGCAGGGGAGGCAATACCGTCACACTGCCTTGATTGTTAAGTAGCGAAGAGCCCGAAGAAGAAGAAGAAGTAGAAGAAGAAGATGATGATGAGAATAAGAAGACGAAGAAGAATATATATATATATATATATATATATATATATATATATATATATATATATATATATATATATATATATATATATATATATATATATATATATATATATATATATATATATATATATATATATATATATACTTTGGAAGTACCGGACAATCGGCATTAGCTGACCACCCACTTCCCCTATTAGTGCGTTCATAAGAGGTTTAACAGGACAGGTGACTCATGCCTGTCGCACGATTTGTGGCTATGAGGAGATAGATAGATGGAGGAAGTAAAATCCAAACTGAGACCAGGGCAGCACAGTGAGGGAAATATTTTCACGACGTCCTCTCTGACGGGGCCAACAAAGGCCTACTGTTCCCTCAGGCATGTCGTAAGAGGCCACAAATATTGGAGCTGGCAAACTTTCAGTATGTAAATTACTTAATCACAAAAACTGCGGCTGCAAGAACTCATCAATATTTGGATGTAGGCTTCCTACCAGGAGACTAGCAACAACGGTGGATCTATACTCCATAGGAAGAGAAATGGGAAATGACTTAAATGAACTGTATTTGCTATAATCTTTAGGGTCATTAAGATGTCACTTCCTATTTTTAAATTATTGTTTTTTTCACGCCTTTCAATTTATAATAAACAAATGTTAACATAAAGAGAGTTGTATTACTTATAATGCTTTGTCAAGTAACATTAGAGGTCAAGGTGAGGTCAGGCCTGTTTAACCTTTGACTTTATAGTGGACAGTAGTTTGTTGCTGTCTCTTATAACTCACAACTTCTTGGCATTGTTAGATTTTGCTTTATTTAATTGTTTTGTATTTAAAATGGCAGTTATTGCCCCTTGTTTTAACATTTCTTTCATGTTTATCCACTTCACGCAGGGCCGGATTATCCCTTAGGGCTAAGCATGCTGAAACCTTGGGGCGTGGAGCTTTAGGGGCCCGCGCATGCGTTACAAAAATTTTTTAATGTATAGATTTTTCAATAAAATGTGTTGTGTTTACCATAATAATAATAAAAATTAATAACAAATAATTACTAATTAAAGAGGTAAGCAACGCTAACACACTAACATACCAGTCTATTAATTATGCTAGTGTATACCATCACCATGCTAAGGGGTTTAAACAAAAATTAAAATTATTGCTTATTACGTGAAGGTGGGCCCAAACACAAAAAAACATAGAGGCCCTTCTTGGCTTAATCCAACCCCGGGTACAAGACAGGATATAAACATTTAAAAAAAATTATGTGACTTGTCAGTCACGCTGTAGAATGTAGAACTTACGCTACCACTGTTCCTTGCTTTCGCCAGAGCTTTCACCGGAATCTGGCCGGAGCAAGTCCAGGAGCTGAGATCTCAACACGTTTCTCAACGTGTGTAAACTTTTCTTAAAGTTGTTTCCAGCCGCCATAATGGCGTCTGCCCGTACAATTTCATCGTCTCCAAGTGGCACGGCGGTTTCTCTATTCAGGAATGTCTGTAGGGGGCATAATTGGAGTAAGAAATAATGAAACGTTTAATCATGAGTTGTCGGTTCTAGTAATCAAAGTCATTCATTCATTTTCCTTTGTTGTCATGTAGCTACCACTGTAGCTGGTCCGTTTGTCTGTACGAGAAGGTGTACCAAGCATTCTATAGGCCTGCAGCGGGTGGTTTCTGTGGCAACGTCTTCCACACGATAAGGTTGCCAGCCTCCATATTAGTCGCCTTGTACGACATACCTCAGTGTGCTGCAGGCATATTCTGTCATAGTCTCTCCAGAGACCCACTCTCCAGAGACCTACTCTCCAGAGACCCACTCTCCAGAGACCCACTCTCCAGAGACCCACTCTCCAGAGACCCACTCTCCAGAGACCCACCCCCCGGGCAACTACCCAGGGGGCAGTCAAGTTGAGACTTTTATTTTTATTCTGGTCCCCACGGAGCACGGGCATTCAACAAACTTATATCAAGTCTTTCCGTCACGTGACATCAGGTCAAGGTCTTTCTATGTCCTCTTCATGTCCGTCTCCAGTTGTCGTCTCCATGTGTTCTTTGGTCTCCCTCTACCTGGAGATTTTCCTGGGCATTCCAGAACAATAACTGCCTTGTGATGTTATCAACAAGTTTCCTCAATGTGTGTCCTATCTCAGTGTGTGTCCTATTCAGTGTGTGTCCTATCTCAATGTGTGTCCTATCTATCTCCAAGGTCATCTTATTCCATTGGCACTTGTCTGGTTCTTGTCATCAGTTCCACACTATGACCTTCTCATCAGTTCTACATTAGTGATCTTGTCATCAGTTCTACATTAGTGATCCTCTCATCAGTTCTACATTAGTGATCTTGTCATCAGTTCTACATTAGTGATCTTGTCATCAGTTCTACATTAGTGATCTTGTCATCAGTTCTACATTAGTGATCTTGTCATCAGTTCTGCATTAGTGATTTTGTTATCAGTTCTACATTAGTGACCTTGTCATCAGTTCTACATTAATGACCTTGTCATCAGTTCCACATTAGTGATCTTGTCATCAGTTCTACATCAGTGATCTTGTCTTCAGTTCTACATTAGTGATCTTGTCATCCGTTCTACATTAGTGATCTTGACATCAGTTCTACATTAGTGACCTTGTCATCAGTTCTACATTAGTGACCTTGTCATCAGTTCTACATTAGTGATCTTGTCATCAGTTCTACATTAGTGATCGTGTCATCAGTTCTACATTAGTGATCTTGTCATCAGTTCTACATTAGTGACCTTGCCGTCAGTTCTACATTAGTGATCTTGTCATCAGTTCTACATTAGTGACCTTGTCGTCAGTTCTACATTAGTGATCTTGTCATCAGTCTACATTAGTGACCTTGTCATCAGTTCTACATTAGTGATCTTGTCATCAGTTCTACATTAGTGATCTTGTCATCAGTTCCACATTAGTGATCTTGTCCTCAGTTCTACATTAGTGATCTTGTCATCAGTTCCACATTAATGATCTTGTCATCAGTTCCACATTAGTGATCTTGTCATCAGTTCTACATTAGTGACCTTGTCATCAGTTCCACATTAGTGATCTTGATTTTTCTTTTGCCGATATCTTTTGGAAAATAAAATAAAAGCAAACACTATATATATATATATATATATATATATATATATATATATATATATATATATATATATATATATATATATATATATATATATATATATATATATATATATATATATATATATATATATATATTAACAGTTCTTTCATTCGTTACGGGACTATTAAAATAAAAAACAAAACATACATGGTCACGCGCGCGCATTTTATAATATATATGACTGTTGCTTTACGTGTGCACACTGAATCTCTCTTGACGGCGTTTTCCATTGGTCCCGTCAAAATGTGTGGTGATAAATCGTGATTTCATGGAACATTTGTTCAAGGTTCATTTTCAAAAGGAAGGTCATATGTATTCAGAAAGATCAACACTAAATTTACACAAAGCCTACAGCTGTGACGTCAGAATGTGAGCAATACACAAGATACGTCCGACAACAAGAAATTTCCGGGCTCTTGATCGTTCTGAAAATAGATGGCCATTTGCCAGCCAAGTGCTCTCATTTCCCTTTCTCCTTCACTGTAGCTTGTCTTCGGGTAGTCGGCACCAAAGCCAGTCACGTGACACTTGTCTTCGGGTAGTCGGCACCAAAGCCAGTCATGTGACACTTGTCTCCGGGTAGTCGGCACCAAAGCCAGTCATGTGACACTTGTCTCCGGGTAGTCGGCACCAAAGCCAGTCATGTGACACTTGTCTCCGGGTAGTCGGCACCAAAGCCAGTCATGTGACACTTGTCTCCGATTAGTCGGCACCAAAGCAAGTCATGTGAAACTTGTCTCCGGGTAGTCGGCACCAAAGCCAGTCATGTGACACTTGTCTCCGGGTAGTCGGCACCAAAGCAAGTCATGTGACACTTGTCTCCGGGTAGTCGGCACCAAAGCAAGTCATGTGACACTTGTCTCCGGGTAGTCGGCACCAAAGCCAGTCATGTGACACTTGTCTCCGGGTAGTCGGTGTCGCGAAAGGTAACGATAATAAGGTGATGATAATATCCTGGACAAAAAGATGTATCAGATGATACCAGGATAGTGCCAGATAAGAGACTGGTCTTACAAGATACTAGGATAGTGCCAGATAAGAGACTGGTCTTACAAAATACCAGGATAGTGCCAGATAATAGACTGGTCTTAAAAGAAATACCCCATTCTCTGAAAAGAGTAATGGTGTATCGAAGTCAAAGGTAGAGTCAAGCTGTATAGATCACTAGGTGAGATGGTAATGGCAATCCTAGTTACCTATGGTGCCCCTCTCCAGACCAACCTAATACTATGACTCTGCTAGGGGTAATTAACTAACCAACAAGAACTTTGAACCCAACTTAAATAATTTAGTAAAGACTGTTGGTACAATTTATAATTTATTTATATACACGATCTTTCTTCTTGGTACTTCAGTTAAATTTCAAATAAAATCAAATTGATTTCAAAACAAAATCTGTTTCACTTTCATTATATATATCACATTTACATTTAATTTATAAAGTTAATTTTCAACTGTTCTCTGCATCCTTGATAAAGTCTGTCTTTCTTTTGTGCTTTCCTGAATAGAATATCAATGTTAATTTATGATAAAGTCATAAAGGCTGATATGACTGTCAATTGTCTTCCAATTTTTTTTTTTTTTTTTTTTTTCCAAATAAGCCACAGACTTTGCTATCATCATAACACAGTTTGTTCATAGGTGTGTGGCAATTCAAAGTAGAAGTAGCCCAACAAAGAGCTACTTATTTTTAAAAAGTCCTTCTAGGCCTCGTACAGCAGTATGATCGGAGATAACCCCACAACTGCGGGTCTTCCAAATCAAGATGACACAGTTGATACTGGCACAGGCTCTGAACAACTTGAACATCTACAAGCTGACTTTGTCACTAAAGATTTAGTATGACACTCAGGGCAGGAAATAACCTGAAACATTATATACAACCTACATAGTATCGCTCATTGTCTCCCTCCACAGTCGGTAGGTATAATGAGACAGTTCAGACAAGCTGTGGTTAATCACAAGAGACATAGTAAGTCATGAATAACACAATTCGTTCAAGTTCTAGCACAATATTTCAGTAACTCGCTTGTTACAGTTCTGTCCATGATTTGCTTCTTTAAAATCATATAGGCCTTATGGTAATCATTGTGTCACATATCAAATAATACAGAAAATCAATCTGTTACAGTTATTCCTTCTTCCAGTTTGGATAGTCCTTTTCAGCAATCACAATATCTTTAAAACGCTTTCCACAACCAACTAGCTCAACCCATTCGTTCTACTTATTTATTACACAATTAAACTAAACCAACACAATTCGCGTTTTCCTCCAGAAATAGCACAATGATTTTACACATACCTTGTACCAATATTATTCTAAGCACACATTGATAATATATTTACATATATATATATTTAATTAACGTCTCGCTTACCCTCAATCACAGACAGGCTTTTAATGGTTACACAGTCTGCTCACACTTATGTTGATGGCAAAGGAGTTGATGCAGATGCTGTTCTCCGTGTCTGTAGTTTGAAATAGGCGGCGAGTGTGTTTGCGCCTTCCGTTCCTACCCCTTATATAGTGGATTTGCGAATGTACGAGATGACAACAGTGTAGGTTTTGGCAAAGTGTGCACCAATGCAAAATCCTAAATATGTCTGGAGTCCTTATTTCTGCACTGATTTCCTCCATCTTAGGCTTATTTTACTCATATGAATGAGCTCTCTCACTATGGATATCCACTTTATCCTATAGTTTATCCGACTATTCACTGGAGCAGCCGAAAGAGGGAAAAACACAACATGGTTCATGCTCCACTGTCTTCTATTCATAATAACTTCGGCTCTACAACACATCCAGTGAATCTATTGCTATCTGCCTAAGGCTAATGATCTCTATTATCGAATTGGATCCTTCTTTACCTAGGTAACCCATGATTTTTTGCACACTGCCTTCCGAAATATTATCAACATCTTCACTTTCGTTGTCTCCATGTTGAATAGCCTGGCGTATCCTCCGACACTACGTGTACCAAGCTGGCGTTTCATTAGTTAGTTACATCCACGGGGTTTGCGTGGTGATAAATTTTGAATGATGCCGAGATATGATTCATACTTCATTACAGTCGGCATCAAAGCCAGTCAAGTGACACTTGTCTCCGGGTAGTCGGCTCCAAAGCCAGTCATGTGACACTTGCAGTGATGGTTGTATTGACTCTTTGCACAACTTTATATTAGAGGTCTCTTACGACATGCTTGAGGCAAGTCAAAGAAGCGGCAGTTCTCTCTATGTCTCCCAAGCGACCGCTATGATCTACATTCACTTAAAAGGTAGCCCCAAGCAGATAATTTCATAGAGGAGTGAAGTATTACAGACATCACATAGCAGGAATGAAGTATTACAGACATCACATAGCAGGAGTGAAGTATTACAGACATGACTACACTAGGTCTAGCTTCCAGATGTCGGATCACCAGTTCCTTTCCTCGCTATCTTTACCTTCCTAGCACAAGAGCATAGTCAGGTAGCCATTTATATGTGGTTAAACTGGAGCATGATGAAACCGTGTTTCGAACTCGGTACCTTTGTCGCGACAGGCCAGCGATCTAATGACTCTGCCAATCGGACACTCACACAATCACCTGGGGAATGACAATTATGTGTCACATTCCAGTTGATTTTATTTGTCGGAACTGGGGTTTGAACACACAACACTTCGTATTCAAATCATTGCTTTATCAACTCTGTCAACTTGGAAGGTTGTAAAACTATGAATTTCCTGTTGTGTAAAGTAGCTGTCAAACAATGAACCTGCTGATGACGTCTGTTCCAGATCCCACAAGGGGCAGCCTCTACAGTAGCAGCAATTACGTTTAATAATATTTATATTCATTCATGTTGTCGTGTTTGGTATGCTAGGCGGGGCACGAATGGTCGCATCGTTATAGTACAGTATAATGTGGATGGCCTATTGAATGTTGTCAAGAAGGTCTCTAGAAATTGGATCGTTAAAAGATGAGAACTATTCAAGGACCAGAAGAAGAGAAGGCGAATGCTCTCCACTAGATAGTGTTTTTAAATAAATCATGGAAATTTTCTACTTCCCCACGACATTAACGTCTACCCTCAGATCTCGGATAAAAGAAAAAGCCCCCAACCTCTTGACATAACATGTCCATAGAAAGTGGATTTCTGTCTTCTAATATGAATAATAAGTCTGTTTTACACTCTGGCTTCTTTCAGAACATTTCTATTATTACTTTTTTTTTAAGCTGTCCTTTCTTAATCTTCTTCTCTTAAACCACATTTCTGTGACCTCCAGGTATGTTCCTCCTTGTTTACTGATTGCGGATGGCTCGCTTCCATATGATAGGACTAGATGTATATATAACAGTGAAATATTTCTTACTTCACTGACAAACATTTGTTGTATAACATACCTTTCATTTTATCATCATCATCATTGTCACTTTTGCTTTTTACGTAACATGGAACCACGACTGCTGCTGATCTTTCCTTGCAGGAAGCCTGCACAAATCATTCATCTGTTCTTTTAGTGGTAGTGTCTGTAGCAAATTGTTTGACATAATGAAGTTGCCAGCCTCATGAACAGGATCACAGTAGTCGCCTTGTACGACATGCCGGAGGGAACATTAACCCTATTCTTTCATTGTCTCCCCAGAGACCGCCCGGTAACTACGCGGAGCTTATAATGTTTTAGAACGCTGCTTTAGTCAGGGCAAAACGTCCACACATTTCTCAAGCAGACAAACAATGTTTTAGAACGCTGCTTTAGTCAGGGCAAAACGTCCTCACATTTCTCAAGTAGACAAACAATGTTTTAGAACGCTGCTTTAGTCAGGGCAAAACGTCCACACATTTCTCAAGTAGACAAACAATGTTTTAGAACGCTGCTTTAGTCAGGGCAAAACGTCCACACATTTCTCAAGCAGACCAAAAAAAAAACAACCAACAAACAAGCAAATTAAATACTGAGTTTCCTTCGATAATAAGAAAAACTAATATAAGAAGTGTGTACATACTAAAATATTTAC
Source organism: Oreohelix idahoensis (assembly GCA_024509875.1). Taxonomy (NCBI): domain Eukaryota; kingdom Metazoa; phylum Mollusca; class Gastropoda; order Stylommatophora; family Oreohelicidae; genus Oreohelix; species Oreohelix idahoensis. Next base: position 612,952 of record JAMPIV010015289.1, on the reverse strand, counting down.
TTACCTCAATAAGTCTATTTCTCTTCAGCACGTACTGTTTGAACAAATATAAGAACAAATATTTCACAATTTGTATTTGTTCAACATGACTAAAGTGCAATCAATAAAAGGCATAAAGAATATTGCTGATTTTTGTAAATCTTTGACTGTGTTTTGTTTTAGTTGTTTATTTGTCTGTTGTTGTTTTTTTTTCCTTCATTAACTGGTGTAAACGTTTTATAAATATAGGACTAGTTAGTTTTGAAGATAACTGGAACATATTGTAACAACAGGAAAGGTTGAAGGAATAAGCGAAACAGGATGACAAAGAGAGAAGGTATTGGACAGTTTAGCATCAAGAAGTAAAACAATGAATTTATAAACATTTCTGAAATTTGAAATTGTAAAGAGATTTGAAGAAGAAGAAAAATAAGAAGATGATGATAATGATGAAGTAGATTTTGATGCAGAAGAAGAAGAAACAAAGTTTAGTGGATTAGGCTTTGCAAATTAAACAAAAAACTCATTAAATGACAGCTTTCCTAACTGAAGATGTTTCAATGAAAAAGGTTCAAACCTAAAGATAAGAACAGATGTGATTTTAAAAAAAAACAACATTATTTTATGAACGCGTGAAAAGTCAAAGTTCATAGTTCATTCTTAGTACCAGCTTCTTCTTACGACCTCCCATATCATTTCATTTTCATTTCCCTTCCTTATGATTACATTACTTCCATCCTTCTTACATCTCTGTCTTCATCAACTGAAACTTCCAATTTCCGTTCCTAAACTTGATGTCGCGTTCCACACTTACATTTCTGACTTTGTCTACTTAAGTATAAATTGAACCCTACCTTCTAAATTCTAATTTTTAATTTGTGAGGCAAAGAAAGATAAGGCGTTGCACTTCCTCAGGCTATTCGTAAGAGTCGACTATTTTGATGCTGAGTACGGACATGTCGACTCCTTTATATAAAACATGTTGATGCTGAGTACGGACATGTCGACTCCTTTATATAAAACATTTTGATGCTGAGTACGGATATGTTGACTCCTTTATATAAAACATTTTGATGCTGAGTACGGACATGTCGACTCCTTTATATAAAACATGTTGATGCTGAGTACGGACATGTCGACTCCTTTATATAAAACATTTTGATGCTGAGTACGGATATGTCGACTCCTTTATATAAAACATGTTGATGCTGAGTACGGACATGTCGACTCCTTTATATAAAACATGTTGATGCTGAGTACGGACATGTCGACTCCTTTATATAAAACATTTTGATGCTGAGTACGGATATGTTGACTCCTTTATATAAAACATTTTGATGCTGAGTACGGACATGTCGACTCCTTTATATAAAACATGTTGATGCTGAGTACGGATATGTTGACTCCTTTATATAAAACAATTTGATGCTGAGTACTGATATGTTGACTCTTTTATATAAAACAACTTGATGCAGAAATATGCAAGTTTCCGGCAAAGGAACTAGCCACAATGGTGGCGCGATGCATTAATGTGCCTTAGCAGTGATAATTTCTCTAGCGATTTCTTGTACATGATGAGATTGGCAGACTCATACATTAGGCGTCTGTTAAGACAGGGACATACGTTCTAGAATCCTCAGTCTAAGTGAAATAGAAATAGACCAAAAACACCCGGAGAAGAGAACTGGTGACGACTGTGAACGTGACAAAAAAGACATAGAAAGATCTTGAACAGATGGTACAGGACAGGAAGGCTCGGCATCAATTTGTTGAAAGCGTATGCTCATGGTCGAGCTGAGAAGGTAATGATTGAATAAATATCTAATTTAGCCTTGCCTTCTAAATTCAAATATCTAAAAATTAACCTTCTCTTCCACATTCCAATTATCTAATTTAGGAGTATCTTCTTTGTTCCAATAGCTAAATTAATATTACCTTCTATATTCGAATATCTAAATTATTTTTAATTTACAAAACAATCTCTAACTTTAAACTTTCTTCCAAGATCTAATTTTGAACACGGCCCGCTTGCAACATTCCTTTCTGAGACTTAAACCCAAATTCATTGCTCCTTGTGGCTGAGGTATTACGTTATAAGACAATAAATTACTTACACCACCAGGGCAGTTCTGAAACAAAGATAAGAAGACATTATTAAAATGGCGTCACACAAACGTTATTAAATTATAGATAAACGAGCATGTAACCCGTCATAACATGGTGAGAAATAATTATATTGTGCTCATACTGGTGCGTGTCTGGTAACGTCATTATTACTTCCTGTGGTCAGTTCATTTTTTGGTCTATTCCATATCTCAACTTTCATGTAGTCTAACTTATCATGACATATGGTCTATTCCATCTCAACTTTCATGTAGTCTAACTTATCATGACATATGGTCTATTCCATCTCAACTTTCATGTAGTCTAACTTATCATGACATTTTTGTCTATTCCATCTCAACTTTCATGTAGTCTAACTTATCTTGACATATGGTCTATTCCATCTCAACTTTCATGTAGTCTAACTTATCATGACATTTTTGTCTATTCCATCTCAACTTTCATGTAGTCTAACTTATCATGACATATGGTCTATTCCATCTCAACTTCATTGAATCTTTGTAGTCTAACTTATCATGACATATGGTCTATTCCATCTCAACTTCATTGAATCTGTGTAATCTAACTTATCATGACATATGGTCTATTCCATCTCAACTTCATTGAATCTTTGTAGTCTAACTTATCATGACATATGGTCTATTTCATCTCAACTTCATTGAATCTTTGTAGTCTAACTTATCATGACATATGGTCAATGATCAATGCACCATGGAAAAAAAAATGGAAAAGGCTGCGTGCTTTTTTAGTTGGTGTTCTATTTAGCTTTCACGGTGCAATGGCCACTGTGTCCCTACTTTCCCAAAAATACTCCACGAAATGATTGTACGGCATGCGCATTCCTTTAACTGGTGCTTCATTTAGCTTTCACGGTACAATGGCCACTGTGTCCCTACTTTCCCAAAAATACACCGCGAAATGATTGTACGGCATGCGCATTCCTTTAACTGGTGCTTCATTTAGCTTTCACGGTGCAATGGCCACTGTGTCCCTACTTTCCCAAAAATACACCGCGAAATGATTGTACGGCATGCGCATTCCTTTAACTGGTGCTTTATTTAGCTTTCACTGTACAATGCGCGCCTTTTCCGGTTTTTTTCCCGAAAAGCTGACGGGATTACTTCATTGTTCGTTTTTGACGTTTCAGTTAAGACAGTTAGCATATAAAAAAAAAAAAAAAAAAAAGCTAAAGGATCCCGTTACACGCCCATTGAGGCATATTGGGAATATGGTGTTAGGCCCATATTATCTTGACCGTCGGCACTTGAGGGGTGATGTGGTCGGCATCACGCCGGCCGCCTTAACCTTCCCAGAGTAGCTCTGGTACCCATTTGGGGCTGGGTCGACCCAGGAGCCGTTTGTGGCCTAAAAATTTTTCCGCCTCATCTGGGGATCGAACCATAGACCACTGCGCTAGGAAAGTTAGCATATAAGGGGTACCTATATTGTTATGTGTTATAGAAACATAATTTTATCTTCTCTTTCTTCTTCGTTCGTCCGCAGACTTCTACATTCAATAAATCAATCAATCAATCAATACCCTTTAGTTCCCCGAGGAGCATAGGTCTTCAACAAACACATGCCAAGTCTTCCTGTCCTGTGCCATCCGCTCAAGTTCTTTCCATGTTTTCCTCATCATTTTCACCTCTGTTTCCAGTTTTATTTTCCATGTGTTTTTGGGTCTACCTCTGCATCTCTTTCCCTGTGGATTGCAGAACAAGGACTGCCTTGTAATGATATCAACAGGTTTCCTCAATGTGTGTCCTATCCATCGCCAGCGTCTTCTTCTCAACTCTTGTTCCACTAGCACTTGTCTGGTTCTTGTCATCAATTCCACATTTGTGACTTTGTCATACCATTTCAGTCCTTCTATTCTACGCAAGCACCAGTTTATAAAAGTCTGTAGCTTTTTGATTGTTGTTTTTGTTGCTCTCCATGTCTCAGAGCCGTACAATAGGACTGACTTGATATTTGAGTTGAAGATTCTTATTTTCGTGTTGGATCCGATTTCTCTTGTTCTCCATATGTTTCCCAACGCAATGGACGCTCCTCTTGCTTTTTGTATTCTTATTTTGATATCATTGTCTGTCCCTCCAACTTTGTCCATATTACTGTCAAGATATGTGTACGATTCTACATCCTTTAGTGGTGTTTCTTCAAGTTCAACCTTGTTATCATTTCTTGCATTTATTCTCATAATCTTTGTCTTTTCCCTGTGTATTTTCAGGCCCTCTTGTTGTGACCTCTCATCGAGAATTTTCATTTTCTCTTGCATCTGATTATGGTTATGAGATAGAAGAGCCAAGTCATCTGCAAAATCCAGACCATCAAGCTGTTTAGCCAGATTCCACTGGATTCCATTTCTGTTGTGTGATGTCGATGGACTTCTTCATTAATGATTCTAATAAAGGCAGTAGTCAGCTCAAGGTTACTGACATCTCCAAACAGTTTACATAGTTTTATATAAAATAGCTCAATCAGATCAGGCGCCATCTTCACATAAAAGGTAGGCAGTAACGGATCTCCAACTTCTTGGTGTTATCTTCCCACTTTTAGTGCTGCCTTCTTCTTCCACACTTGCCTTCAAATGTTCATTCCGTTCACACTTCTCAACAAGATTTTATGTCTTTGTTTACTGTCCAAATATTTGATCTGTCCAGTGTTCATTTCATTCAGCTATTCTCTTTTCAATCGTAGCCTCTTTCTAGAATGTCTTTATTTGTTTCCATCTCTCTCCGTGCGATGTATATCATTCTCCTATGTATCCACGTCTCAATTCTTGATTCTGCTTGGCCATTGTCCATGTTTGTGCGCCATACAATAATAATGACTCTCACTTTTAATGAAATAGTTATTTGTTTGGATGTTCTGTTAACTATCTTAGCTGTCTATATTATCATCAGCATTTCTTTGTTCTTTGACCTAGACTGCTTAGCCAGTCGGTGACTATAGTAAGACAAATTATCCATTTTCGTGCAACCAGACGTTTACTATTTTCTTCTTGTTCAAATTGAGTATTTTTTGTTAATGGATGGCTAAGATAACTAACGAAGAATGTTGTAGAGAGGTCATGAACAAAAACAAAATTTAATAACAAACATAAGGAAGCTGGTACGACTAGGTCACCAATCTGGAACTCAAGGCAAAAACCAGACAAGTACTAACGGACAAAGTGATGAGAAGATGAACTGGACACACATTAAGAAAACCTGTTGATAGCATTACTGGGCAGTCTTTGTCCTGGACATTCAGGGTAAGTAAAGTAGAGACAGGCCAAAGACGACATGGAGACGAGAACTGGAGACAGATATAAAAATAATCAGGACAACATGGAATGACCTTGAGCTAATAGCACAAGACAGGAGCACTTGTTAAAGACCTATGCGTCGTGGGGAGCTTCAATTGATTGAAAGATTGATATGAACAAGACAATCACAACTCACGTGATGAGAAGAGGAACATTCAAAAACTTTGTGACCACGGCAAACAATAGAGAGAAAAAGAAGCAGGGGAAGACACAGATAAATGGACAGCTGACATTATCACAAGACAAGACGGAGATGAGAGTAAATGGACAGCTGACATTATCACAAGACAAGACAGAGATGAGAGTAAATGGACAACTGTCGCCGTGTCAGGGGAAGACGAGATGAGAATAAATGGACAGCTGACATTATTACAAGACAAGACGGAGATAAGAGTAAATGGACAGCTGTCGCCGTGTCAGGGGAAGACGAGATGAGAGTAAATGGACAGCTGACATTATTACAAGACAAGACGGAGATGAGAGTAAATGGACAACTGTCGCCGTGTCAGGGGAAGACGAGATGAGAGTAAATGGACAGCTGACATTATTACAAGACAAGACGGAGATAAGAGTAAATGGACAGCTGACATTATTACAAGACAAGACGGAGATAAGAGTAAATGGACAGCTGACATTATTACAAGACAAGACGGAGATGAGAGTAAATGGGCAGCTGATAATATCACTAGACAAGACGGAGATAAGAGTAAATGGACAGCTGACATTATTACAAGACAAGACGGAGATAAGAGTAAATGGACAGCTGACATTATTACAAGACAAGACGGAGATGAGAGTAAATGGACAGCTGACATTATCACAAGACAAGACGGAGATGAGAGTAAATGGACAGCTGACATTATCACAAGACAAGACGGAGATGAAAGTAAATGGACAGCTGATACCGTGACAGATGAAGAGATTAACAACCGAACTGATGGAGAGCATCAACAAATGTGATCTATGGATGAGCATGATCATCTATTCCTCGAGACACAACACCGGGTTTTTGACTGGAGGTTGAGGAGAGACATATTCGCCTAGGCCCTGTTGTGCAGCACTTATGAAGAAGACAAGCACATACAAAACACCGTACAAACTTAAGAACTATTGTTAGCAACAAGAGACAATTACATAACAACAAAAAAGACAAAAATATTAAAAACACTTACCCTTGCGTGTGTCTGAAAAATAGAAAAATGTTTACGTGATAGTTTATTGTCATTTTTATAAAATAAACAAAGGGAGAGAAAAAGAAAGAAAGACAGACACAATTAACACTATTGAAAAAAAGACTGACAGACTGGCTGACAGACAGACAGAGGAAAGAAAGAAAGAAAGACAGACAGACAGACTAGCTGACTAAAGGACAGACGGACTTACAGACAGGTAAACAGACAGACCCCAAAAAATTAAAGACAGAAACAAATACAGACAAACAGACATAAGAGACAGAAAGTCTCATGCCAAGTCGTGAAATCTCATTTGTGATCTAAAACTATTTATAGCCACAGCCGCACTTAATCTACCAATCACATTAATCACTATAAATAACATCGAAAAATAATAACCTCAATCTTTTTACTATTTTATTTACTGTGTGTTTTTATTTGGTCAAAGTTATTTGTCAGTATCACACTTTAGAAATACCATCTCCTCAAACACATTGTCCACCAGCCTTGAACAGAACGGGTGGAACAATGCACTTGCTCAGCACTAAATCTCACGTTCGTTGCTTTAATGACCTCTACTCCAGCATTTTGTCCGTCGATAATATTTCTCCGTCTGGCGCAGGTATATTTTCTCCGGGGTGATTATGTTTAGATAGTGAAGGTATGTTATTGCTCAGACTGAGATGCTTATCTAACGATAGTGTCGAACATGCCTGATAAAAAGGTAAAAAGGGTAAAGGATCCCGCTACACGCCTATTGTAAAATAATACCACCTCAACTGGGGATCAAACCATGGACCACCGAGATATGAAGCCAGTGCACTAACCACTATGCTACCGCGGCTACCAGTCTGATAAGCTAGAGTAAAATATGATGTTTGTACAAAGTAGTTCGGGTGTGCCCTGTGATGTCTGGGTGTTGCTGATTTAAACTAAACCGTTTGAAGTTTCTCCGTAATAGTGCGTTGTGAATGAAGATGGCCAATCAGTTAACCAAAATTGACAAGTCCTGAGTCGAGTCGAGTCGCAAATGACTAACTTGTGTGTCGAGTCATTAATCGAGTCGCTGGGGTGACTTAGGTCCGAGTCGATTGGCTAGAGTTGATGACACTATTGGTAAGAGCACTAACGTATAACAAATAGAAAGTAAAATTGTCTCCAAAATTTCGACACACCATTCCTTACAACTGCCATCAATGGTACCTATACCTTGTAGCGGTATGGCAGCTTGTGTACCCTGACAATCCCCAGAACTATGCCAGTGGGAGTTTTACTCTTGGTATGTTCAGCCAAGCTGGACTGGTCTGCGTGGGTAAGGGTCAGACAAAAGCTGGTACCCTGGTCCTCCATGTTGGGGGTTTTAGCACAGGGCCGACACCCCTGTCTATGTAAAACATCGCACATGTTACGGAAACGGCAACAAATGGAAAAAACTTTGATGCGGGACGGACATCCGGAGCCTCAGGCTCGTATGACTGCCAGTGGTGAAAGCCGAAAGGAAGCCACGGGCATGAAAACGGATGCCCTGTCCGCAAAACACGAAAGCAGAATTGGTTTTTGGAACGTCAGAACTATGAATGAGGCAGGAAAACTGAGACAAATCACAGCAGAGATGAGGAACTACAAATTACATATCCTGGGAATAAGCGAGAGCAGATGGACAGGGACGGGGAGAATAAAAACAGCTACAGGGGAAACAGTATTTTATTTTGGTAGAGAGGATGGTCAGCATAACGAAGGTGTAGCCATTATCCTGAAGAAAAGAATAGAAAGGTTCACAAGAACATCTATGCTGTGGACCTCCGAGGGAAAGCGAAAGAAAGGCCGACCAAAAACAACTTGGCGGAGAACTGTGGAAGCAGATGCAAAGAGTGAACCAGAGTAGGGGCACTGTACGATGGATGGCCGCCGACCGAGCAAAATGGAATTAATTTGTTGCTGCCCTACAAGACGCCACTAGGCGTCATGGCCACTGACTGCTTTGACGGTTATGGATCAAAGAAGAAGTGGATTCCTTACAAACGCATTGTTAACACTGTCAGTATGTTTCAATTAAGGGGATAAAACTGTATAACTTTTATCTATGAGGTAAGTGCCAGTGATGATATCCCTTTAATTTCCAAACTACTTACTACCAACTGATACCACGTGCTAGAATGCTGACACTCTCATGCAAGTACATACCTGACATTGCTGTAGGCATCCAGAAATTGAAGGCATGGGTGAAACAAAATGTAAATACAGTTAATAAAATGTTCTTTAGAGAAAATTAATACATTTATCTATTCAGACGTGCCGTTAGGCGACATGGGGAGAAGCAATTTTCGTGTCTGTGCTAGCTGTTTTTTTTTGGGTTTTAGTTACCTGCTTAGGATAACTGGTATTTGTCTTATGCATGGTATGCCCACTTCAACCCCACATGGGTAATAATTTGGGTATATGGGGGTCTCTATTCTATACAGCATATTTCTTTTAATTGTCTCATCCTAATTTATGTTTCAGTTGTCTCATCCCCTCATAATTTATCTTTTAATTGTCTCATCCCCTCCTAATTTATCGTTTAATTGTCTCTGTCACGGATTGCGTCCCCTGCTTTGTAGTAGTGGTCCACCAGTGGCCAAAACTCAAGTATTTAAAATAGGTCGTCAAAGGCGTCTACCTTCGCACAAGATTACTCTTGACAGAGTTGTAGAAAGAAGGGTAAAGACGCATCAATCTCAAGGTAGTTTTCATAAGATATATCTGAAGTCAAGAACAATGCTGCTTTGGCAGGGCACTTGTTAACTTATTATCGGTCTGCCGCATTTTATGAATAATTAAGAAATGGTTACAGCTTGTTCAAGCCCCGAGCTGGTGTAAATCTAGTGAAATTCCTTTATAAGAATTAGCTCTATATATGTGAATATAAGTATATATATATATATATATATATATATATATATATATATATATATATATATATATATATATATATATATATATATATATAAGAGTCTTGCTCATACGATTGCTTTCACACTTATAATAACTGAATCAACTATGGTTGTTATGTTTTAAAATAACATGTAACAATTTTAATAATCAATTAGTTAACAGGTTAAAATAGAGATGAAACGATGTTGAATTTTAGATGTAAATCAAATTTCTAGTCATTGAGTTGAGGATTTAAATTTAAAATTTAATGTCCGTTTGCTGGTGCCTTTTACAAGCACTTAGCTGGTATGAGTGAGTCCTGCATCCTGATTTTCGTCAATCCTTTTGTGATGATGACACTTCACTGTCTGATAGCTTTGTTCTACGAACCGTCGGATAGCTTAGTACCACGATCTTTTAGACAAAATAAAAACAAACGCCTCTGCTAAGTACATTTGTGGGCTGCAAATTAAGAGGCGCATTGTCTTGCTGTCCACCCACCAATGTTAGTCTCTCTGAAAAATTATTCTTTTGAGTATACACAGCGTATTTCAGGGAAGATTATTAGAAATCACCAATATTATTCTGAGTATTAAATTGGGAAAATATGTGCTTGGACAGAGCGAAATCGATGATTTGCCTGAATTACAATTAATAAGATAAAGGTTTACTTTTAAGTTTCAAAGTTGCCCAAATACTTTCGATCTGTCACTTATAATCTTGGAATTCTTTGTCCGATCCTTCTCTCTCTGGCTTCTGGGAGTTGCTAATTTGATCTTGCGCTGCAGTCTGATCTGTGACTCCAATTTCGCTAGGTTATATCTCTCATTCTAAGTTCAAATCCCAGATTGTACTTGTAGAGCACTTTCCAATGAAAGTTAATGTCTATTCCCGCTTCTCAAATCAAGCCAATCGAAAGCTCTGAACTATATAGGTAGGAATGTTTAATCTAACCTCCCCCGCGTGTTTTAAAATATTATATTTAAAAATTCCATCACGCGACCTCTTTCTAATAATGCTGTAATACTTCCACCAACTAACAAACAAATCTGTGAACTTATTTGATGTCCAGATGCTACCTTCCAATATTGTCTCCCCCAGACGGGTTATCTGTAACAATCACACAAGGATGGCCCGGTGAAAGCCATTATCTCATTATCACCGGTGTTATCGTGCCTCCGCCAGATGGATTTATCAGACAGATAATGTGGCCTACTATTCATTGCTCGTACGAGACCATATTGTGTCAAACGAGGATCGTCTTTATCAAAGGTTGGTTAGACTGACTTAAGTGCTAAACGTGTTACCGCTGATCGGTCTAATTAACTGGGTATTGTTACAGTTCACCTGGCGGAAGGTAAATACGTCTAGGTGCAGTCACAGTAAAAAGAATGTAAGGGCAATAAATATGCCAAATAATAGGACGATGAGTGAGAAAAGTGAAGAAATAAAGTGATACACTTGATGCACATGTGATGTAATCATCACTCATCTCTGCTCCAGTTGGAGTCTGGCGTCACCTCTGCTGTCCGTTTTCTGTACGACTAGCACGAAACAATCGCCAGCGCTTGCTGTAGTGGTTTATGAATATACTATTTTCATATGTTGAGGTTGCCAGCCTTATATATAACCACTAAGCAAGAAAACATGTCAAATTCACATTTGTAAAATAAATGTTTACACTTACCACAAAATTTGGGAACACAATCTCCTCGCCCAATTTAGAATAGACACATCACTTTATTAGATGCTTCGATTCACTTGGCGTGGAAATTATAGTAATCCTCTTATGGCACGTGTTCTGCGAATCACTTGGTCTGGGAAATGTTAGTAATCCTCTTATGACGGGTTTTCTGCGAATTCCTTGGTCTGGGAAATGTTACTAGTCCTCATGACGGGTGATCTGCGAATCACTTGGCCTGGGAAACTTTAGTAATCCTCTTAGGACTGATGTTCTGCGAATCATTTGGCCGGGGAAATTTTCAAATTCCTCTTATGACGGGTGATCTGATTCCTTAGGTTTCCAGACTTTGTATTTAAAATGCGGGTTTACTTTTAAGTTTCAAAGTTGCCCAAATACGTTCGATCTGTCACATAATCTTGTAATTCTTTGTCCGATCCTTCTCTCTCTGGCTTCTGGAAGTTGCTAATTTGACCTTGCCCTGCAGTCTGATCTGTGACTCCAATTTCGCTAGGTTATATCTCTCAATCTAAGTTCAAATCCCAGATTGTACTTGTAGAGCACTTTCCAATGAAAGTTAATGTCTATTCCCGCTTCTCAAATCAAGCCAATCGAAAGCTCTGAACTATATAGGTAGGGATGTTTAATTTAACCTCCCCCACGTGTTTTAAAATATTACATTTAAAAATTCCATCACGTGACCTCTTTCTAATAATGCTGTAATACGTCCGCCAACTCACAAACAAATCTGTGAACTTAATTGATGTCCAGATGCTACCTTTCAATATTGTCTCCCCCAGACGGGTTATCTGTAACAATCACACAGGGATGGCTCGGTGAAAGCCATTTTCTCATTATCACCAGTGTTATCGTGCCTCCGCCAAATGGATCTCTCAGACAGATAATGCGGCCTGCTATTCATCGCTCGTACGAGACCATATTGTGTCAAACGAGGATCGTCTTTATCAAAGGTTGGCTAGATTGACTCAAGTGCTAAACGTATTACCGCTGACCGGTCTAATTAACTGGGTATTGTTACAGTTCACCTGGCGGAACGTAAATACGTCTAGATGCGGTCACAGCAAAAAGAATGTAAGGGCAATAAATATGCCAAATAATAGGACGATGAATGAGAAAAATGAAGAAATGAAGTGATTCTGCCAGAGATAGAGGGGCATAAAAGTACATGAACAAACAAGTTTTGTCACAGTCTCATCCCCTCCAAATGTTTTAATCGTCTCATCCCCTCATATTTTATCGTTTATTTGTCTCATCCCTTCCTAATTTATCTTTCAGTTGTCTCTTATTCCGTCCTTATTTATCTTTTAATCGTCTCATCCCCTTATATTTTATCTTTTAATTGTGTCATTGTCTCCTAATTTATCTTTTAATCGTCTCATCCCCTTATATTTTATCTTTTAATTGTCTCATCCCCTCCTAATTTATGTTTTAGTTGTCTCATCCCTTCCTAATTTATCTTTTAATCGTGTCATCCCTTCATATTTTATCTTTTATTGTCTCATTCCCTCCTAATTTATCTTTTAATTGTCTCATTTCTTCCTAATTTATGTTTCATTTATCTCATCCGCTCATAATTTATCGTTTAAATGTCTCATTCCCTACTAATTTATGTTTTAATCGTCTCATCCCTCATATTTTATCTTTTAATTGTCTCATCTCCTCCTAATTTATGTTTTAGTTGTCTCATCCCCTCATAATTTATCCTTTAATCGTTTCCTTCCCTCATATTTTATCTTTTACTTGCCTCATCCCCTCCTAATTTATCTTTCAGTTGTCGCATTCCATCCTATCTCGTCGTTTATTACTCTTTACTTCTTTCTGTTGTCCACTCCTGGATATACTAGCCTCTGTTCTCTCATTACATTTTCTTTCTTCTTCTGTTGAACGTAAACCCTTCTCGTTGAGTAGCAAAAAAACGTACAGCTTCGATCTTTGTCTAAGACGTAACAAAAAGGAGGAAATTACAAAAATAAAAGGGAAAGAAATCACTATAGATTCCATCCAATGACCACACAGGTCAGCCAAATCTAAGGCCAGGAACAATTAAATGACCTATCCACAAATCAGATTTCTCAAAGATCTCAGTAACAGTTCTTTTATCCAGAAGGGACAGTACTTGGCAGGTGCTCAGCTTGGGAAAGCAAAGGGAGATTATGCCGACAAAGTGATATTACAGTACAGTACTCATCTCTTTTTTTGTTCCATACGGAGCATACCCCTATCACTGTAGGCGGTCCCCTTGCAAGAAGATTATGTACAAACACTTGTTCCTGCAGGGATAGTTTTTGAAAGAAGCCCGAGATAGCTTCTCCTACTTCAGGCACCACACCTGGTGGCATAGATGATCATGTCTCTCCACAACTTACTGTTTCCAGTACTATTGATCCATTCTGTTGTTGGCTTCTGTCCATGCAATGATGTCAAACTGTCCTGTATCTCTTCTCTTTGTTGTCTTCTGTCTCTTTTCCTTTAATCTGTCCAGTTGTCACAATGTACGCCATGTTTCTTCTTCTCATAATATGTCAGAAGAAAGTCGAATGCTTCCTTCTAACGTGACTAATATGTTTCCTTTGTGCATTGGCCTCTTTCAGGACATCCTCATTACTCTTTTTAGCTGTCCATGGTATTTTTAACATTTCTCTGTAAAACCCTATCTCTGTGGTCTCTAGTACTTTCCCTACTTGTTTACCAATTGTTCATGACTCACTTCAAGATGTCGTAATTGGTGTTATATAATATTGAAGAACTCTGTTCCAACTTTATGAGGAAAGTAACTGTAGTTATAGGACAGGAAGACGCTATAAGCAGTTGTAGACACCAAGGACAAACGTGTCGCCTACGCCAGCTAACACTGATCGCGATGATAACGAAAACATAAGACGACAGAGGTACCATCTGGTGTCATGATGGTTAGTCTTTCGTCTTCCACAAACTGACGACGGATCTTTAAGATTCCTGAGTATATTGTTACTTTTTACCAGGCCTTGTTGGTCCACCTGGAGCACGGGGCTGTAATTAGTGCTCGCTCTAGACAGTTAGGATTGCCTTTATCATCTGTGTGCACGAGGTTCTTGTTAGACCACCTTATTTTTGTACGTCTCTTTGATGCCTCAGTACTTTTCTCTTACTGCAGCGTGGGCACCTCTTGCTATGCCAGTCATTGTCCATTAGCTCCCTTTGATGTATAGGAAGCGTTCAACAAATTCAAGCGAGATTTTTGTGGTCTGTGTCATCTCGTCAGGTCTTTCCATTTTTTTCTTTATCACTTTTGTCACCATAATAATTATTTCTCTTTCCACACCGTATTGTTCATGGAACAACCACAGCAGGTGGTCCCAAGGAAGCCTTCACCAAAGCATTCATCTATTTTTGCAGCAATAGTTTCTGTAGATGTTTATTGACACGATGAGGATACCAGTCACACGCACAATCTCATATTACAAGCTTATTAGCAGGAACCTCATTGACGGAACTGAAAATCATCATCATCATCTTTTCCCGGTTCCTTCCCTGTGGAGCACTGGGGCAACAACTGAAACTAGCCCTCTTGCAGGAGGCCTACAACAAAACATTTATGTGCTATTGCAATAGTAGTTTCTGGAGCAATTTGTTTTATGTGATAAGGTTGCCAGGCTAAAAATTCACTTCGTTTTAGTAATCTCTGAGAGATCAGTAATCCTATTCTCTTCTCTTTTTTTTTTGGCTCCTCAGATATGTGAACTCAAGATAGAATCAATAGCGGCGACATAAGAATGAAAGCCCTTCATGTTAAGTACATACACATCATTTCCTCATGACGACTGACAGTAACAATAGAAGACACGACATAGAAATACAGACACGCCATAAGTTTTCCGTTAACAGCTTCTCCAGTGGAATAGTTATTATTCCAGCAAACGGATTCGTGACACCAGCTGCTTTAACAGCGTGGAAGCTCTGCTGAATCTTCACAGGACGCATTCGTACAACTGAACATATAGAGCAGAATCCAGACTCAACAGACTTGAGAATCACTGGAGAATCCCTTGAGCCGAAGGGCATATTAACCGCAATAAGGGCGAGGTCATTGTCTGTCTCGATTATTTCCATTAAACCTGGTCTTTCTTTTGGGGAAATATAACTTTCACTGTCTGTTTATCCTCGTGGACGAGTAGCAGGTTGTGAAGGAATGATGCGACGCAGGACTCGCTTGTTGTTCTTGTCTCAGTCTGATATTTGAGAGTGCTTACAGTCATAAGAATACTCAGTAACCTTTTTTGGGAGCAAACTGCCACAGTAAGATCTGGAAGGAATTATTCATCGTACATAGACATAAAAAGAGGTGTCAGACAAGGTTGTGTGCTGTCCCCATGCCTATTTAATTTATACACCGAAAAAATTTTCAAACAGATACAGGAAATACCAGGACTGAACATCAGTGGAAGGTCAATAAACAACCTTAGATATGCAGATGATACCGTGTTGTTAGCTGAAAGCGAACAGGAGTGTCGTAGATTTTTGATAGGAGAATTAAGACTTGGGTTGGTCCCTTCTGAATAGATTAGAATAGGTGATAGACACAGTGAGAGTTAGTACAAGTAATAGATTCCACGAGTGAGATGATAGAATGTGATATAGAGGCTGTCTCTGAAAACGAAAAAAATTCTTCTCTCTCTCACCTATCTTCTACGACAGCTTTACAGCGTCAGACAGTCTAAACACATATATATATATTTTACCTATATATTGCTGATTAATTCCAAGGGAAATTTTAATTATCATTTAAAATTTCTTCACAACACATAGAATGTACATCAAAACATATACAAATAGTCATAAAATATCAAGAGAATGCTACAAGGATGATAGCCCCGTTATGATATTAACTCTAGGTTTAGCCAACAGCCCCGTTATGAGATAGATGATGGCCCAAAGAGTCATAAATACATATGATTAGGGTCTAATATTGTCCTTCAAAAGGAACAATTTAATCAAGCAGCCAATCTTCCGTAAGGAGATTATAAAGTGGGTGAATCAATAGTTATCAACAAAAAAAAATCACTCAGTCCACTTTCACTCGGTTCTTTCATCAGGGTACCCTGGCACACGTGCTTACCTAAAAAACTTGATGTTGTTCACCGTCTGGCGCAACCTTTGGACACTTCTCTACAGTGAATCTGTATTCTTTGGATAAAGCGAATCCCAGCTCTACAATTACAGGTTTCTTCCACTGTTTTCGGGGAGCGTTCACTTCACCAGTTAATTTTTTTTAGATTACTGTTATGTCACTTAGATCGGTTAGGGTAAGCAAATTTGAACGGGCACACAGAGTCAAAACACGAGGGTTTCCTTCATTTGGAAAAAACTGACCAGTGGACAACTTCTTTTAACAGATAGTCTTGGTTCACTATACACTCTTTCAATACTTGTCGGAAATATTAATGTTATTTCTTGTAGTTATTCTCGCCGCCAGGCAGCATGTATATTTGAGTTTATTTTGAAGAAATAAAGTCTGGCTCAAAGGCCCAGTATAAACATTTAGTCTTTAGAAAACCGTTAGTGGGATTGGTATTACTGTCTATCTCTGATGGCACATGCACTGTCAGACCAGTGTTACTTGAAACAACCCACGTGGTTAAAGATAGGAAATGTCTATTCTTCTCACAAGTATGTCTCTTTACTACTAAACGCCGGCAAGTTTGAATCACCCCAGTATTCACTGCATAAAATGGAAAAAGCACATATAAAATAATTATACATACTATGTATAAGGATATAACTTATATTTTAAACTGCAAGCGTAGAGCTTATCATTTAACACTTCCCGTGAAATAAGTTATATTATAAAATCAATCATCATGAATTTGAAATACATATAAATATATTTCGTCAACACTCATGAGACATCTAGCAGTTATAAGTTAGTTTAGAAAATGTATCTCACCTGAGTATTAGCAGTTAAATGGAATTATTTTTATTAGCCGAATGGGTTTAGCTAGAAATTTATAATTTATCTTGCTTTCCACTGTAACTCGTCGACTAAAGAATATAACAAACTATTAAAATAATCACTCTGCACACAGAACTAGTTTAAAATGAAATAGGCGATTAAACACTTTATCACTTCACAAAATACTAGAGATCTATTATATATATACAATATTTACCTCACGTAGAACTACAGACTAAACCATGAACTAGAATACTGTAATCTAATGGTAATCTAGAACTCGGCAAAATGTTGCCAAGCAACTCAGACTTCGCCAAAACACAGATATTTGATCTAGCACAGTGATCTGTCTACTGCGAATTTAAGAGTCAGAATCAAATTAAAGTTTAACATTCTGGTTATATCTATCAAACAGACAAAAAGGTGAACGTTTATTTCGTAGAACGAAATGCTCTCCCCTTTCCGGCTTTAACGATACGTTTAGCACCTAAACGCATGTCGTAACTGCCACCTACTGACCGAGATGTACGCGTGTCAGTAGCAAATCTCAGACACCCCGTCTGCAGTGCGGAGCGCAATTTCACACTTCGCCGGACTATCCCGACGAAAACTCACGCAGTTGCTGCAAAAGGTAGACAATCCGTCTGCCTGCCATGTCCGACGGAGCGAATTCTCACACCCCAGGCCCAGAAATCTGGTCAGGCAGCGCTCTGACCAGGGAAACTGCAGACGTTCTGTCTGGCGAGAACCGTATATTCACAGCTATCGTTCGACCGGCAGAGACTGACATCTACGTAATACCATCACTAGTGCGATTCTCAGTTTTGAGAACAGAAACAGGTATACGTTAAGAATGGGGAAGAAAATATTTTTCGCAAACGAATGGATGCGAAAAATACAGGAAAGAAAGTAAAAAGGATAACAAAAATAAAGGATACGGGTGAAAGAAGAAAGAAGAGGATGTAGGCAATTTATGATCAATAACCTCTGTGACAGAACGTACCCTCTTTAAGATATGGAAGCACTCCATGTCTACGTTATGGGAATAAATTTCCTATATCCGTAGCTTCAGGGTGTCTGTCTTCTTCCCTCTCATCTTCCCCTCCATCTCTCTCCAATTCCTACTCAAGTCTACTCCCAAAGTTTCCTTCCTCTGAAATGTCTCCCATGCGCGCTTGAAAGAGCGTCGCCGCTTCTGACATTTTTCAAAGATTTCCTTGATAGCAATGGAATTTCCCTGCCACTATCGTCATCTTCGTCAGTTTTGGCGATCGTCAGGAGATGGTCGGAGGTCGGCACAGGTCTTTCCAAGTATCTCTTTAAGAGATTTAAATGGAAAACCTTTTCCTTTCCTTGAATAGATATCTGGTAGTTAGCCTTAGAAATCTTTTTCAGGACGGTAAACGGCCCTTGCCATCCGATCCTCAGTTGGTTGTTCTCGGTAGGGAGTAACACCAAAACTTTCTCTCCTACTTCTAATTCTCTCTCTTTCGCGACTTTCCTGTATCGGTTAGCGTGCTTTGTGCGTGCTCGCTTAAAGTTAGTCATTGCTAGGTCCCATCCTAGTTTCAACCTTCCTTTTAAATCCGATACGTATTTACTGGCTGAGACAACTGTCTCATCAGCCTTCTAGTCTGTCAGCGACCAAAGTAAGGCTTCAAGCGGGCCCTTAATGGGTCTGCCGAATAAAAGCGTATCTGGCGGAAATCCTGTGGAAGTATGAGGAGATTCTCTGTAGTCAAATAAAGCTGCAGGAATACAAAGATCCCAATCTTCAGGTTTCACTTGTGCCAGTTTACTTAACATCATGTTGAGGTTTCCATTAACACGTTCCACGAGCCCATTTCCGGCCGGAGTATAAGGCTTTGTGTAGATGTGTTTGGTCCTCAAGATCTTCACGATCTCATCCATCAACAGGTTTCGGTATGGGGATCCGTTATCCGTCAACACTTGTTGAGGGAATCCCAACCGAGTGAAAATCTGCACGAGGGCTTCTGCGACATGCTTGGCATCTGCGCATGTTAGCGGGATAGCTTCTGCCCATAAAGTGCATGTATCGACTAAGGTCAGGATAAACCTGTTCCTTCTTTTAGTCCTTTCGAAAGGCCCTAAAATGTCGATCACAACCCGTTCGAATGGTGTTCCCACTATTGGCATTTCACCCAAAGAGACTGGGGGTGCCCGTTGCTTGGGTGGCACACGTTGGCACTGGGCACAGGATTTGACATATCTATCTGATAATATCAGTATTTACTCCTGGCCACCAATAATGAGTGGTTATCCGTTGGTTTGTGGCGTTCTGTCCCATATGTCCGCTGAAGGGAAGAGAGTGCCCCATTTCTAGGATTTGGCTTCTGTACTGTTTCGGTACTAGGAGCTGGTTGTAACCTTGGTCAGGCTTGTCCGTTCTGCGATAAAGTACGCCATCCTTGGAAAAAATGTCCCCGTGCTGTCTGGGTTCCTTAGCCATGGGCAGTTTCCTAAAGCAGGGTGCCAAAGTAGGGTCCTTGTATTGCGCTTCTTTAAGTTCCCTGGGTAACAAATTTGGCGCAGGCTCCCGTTCCTTTTTGGTTTGCCCTCTCGTAGTTACTGCTGCCACAATCGGCTCTTCCGGTTTCCCAATACACACGTATCTCCCGCCAAGTATGACTGGGTAGATGGGATCATCCATAAAAGCCGCTTTGATCACGCCTCTGACAAAATCGGAGTGGATCTCCACCAATGCGATGGGAAGCGCTGTAGGTGCATCACTCTTACGAACTCCACAAAATTGGACGGTCTCTGCTGTCTCTTGACCGGGTTTGACCAGGTTTCTGGCAACAATGCAATCATAAGAAAGTCCCGTGTCAAATAAACAAGAAGTTTGAGAACCGTTCATAATAACAGTACCTCGCGTTGAGGGTGTATCCCCAACAGGTTGGGAATCACTGTCAATAATTCCGCCTTGCGAGACTGTTAGCAAGCATCCTATGCGTTTCGGCTCGGTATGCTCGCTCTGATCATTAATCCCGTGCTCAGGGGTTCTCCCTTTGCCACCTTGTCCTTTCTGGCTGCGCTGCCATGTAGGGCGGTCGGGTTGATCAGACTGTTTGGGGTGGTTGGGGTACTTGTTCTTTTAGAACTTGGTCTTTTCAGGAGGGGGGTTTTGAGGTACAGTTTCTCTGTGGTTATTCTGATTGAAGCATTTGAAGCCTGAGAAGCTTGGTCAAGATTATTTTTCCGAAAATGCTCTTCTGTCGGTTTTCGTTTTATGGCCGGTAGTTCAGCCAGCGCATTGTGATATCGCTCAGACTTTTGAAAAATGTCTTCAAGCTTTTCTGCACCCTGCTCGGCAAGAAATCTCCGGGTATCCGCAGACAATGTGTTTTTTATTTGTTCTGTTAAAACAAATTCCTCAAGACCTTCGTAGGTAGAGGGGAGCTGCGAGAGCTCTAGGCACTTTGTCAGATAACCCTTCAAACGAGACGAGAACTGCTGAAAAGTTTCAGAATTCTCTTTCCTGCTGTTGCGAAACAGTTGCAAAAATTTGCGAGCGTTCATTTCAAAGCGCTCCAGTAACGCTTTCTTTAACAGATCATAGTTGTCTTGTTGGCTGCTTTCCAGTTTGGCGTAAACATCATACCCACTGCTTTTCGGCGCCTGAGAAAGCTTCATGTTCCAACGCGACCTCTCTAAACCGTGCAGAGTTGCAATTTTCTCAAATTTCTCTAGCCAAGTGTCAATCTTCTCATTAGGACAAGGGAAAGATTCAAGCGTAAAAGACATCGCAGTGAGGTGAGTAGATTGTGAGTTAGAAGGATCAGTTAAGGAAGAATGAGGAGAAGACTCTCCATTGCTGGAGGTAGAGGCAGCACCACGACTTTGGAACTCTCGAGTTTTAAGCGCCAACTCGTGCTGTCTCTGTTCCCTCTCCTTCTCATGCTGTCTCTCCTTCTCTTTTTCCTCCTGTTGCATCCTGCGAATTTCCATTTCCTCATCCATCTTCCTCTGCTCTCTAGCTTCGGCTGCTTCTTCTTTCCTCCTTAGTTCTTCTTTTTCCTCTTTGGCTTCAGCTGCTTTTCTCTCCGCGTCATATCTCTCGAGTTCGTCTCTGACAAATGCTTTCGCTTCCTCTCCTTCCAGTCCCTCCTCTCTTGCTTCGTCCCTGAGGAGTTGTCTAAGCCTTGCCCTCTTGGCCATATTACGTCAGTTACTGAGACTAGTGGAGAAAAAAAATAGGAAAAAGGATACACTGGTTCCTACCACTTACGAGAAAATACCAAATAAAGGATGATATGCTTAACCCTGGGATACCTCCTCCAAAATAAAATCTAACTATCGCTGCTATTAATCGGCAATAAAGCACCTAATGCAAACACGACTACGCCAACTAAATGGTAGTTAAGATTACTACTGAAAAATAAGTTGCTACAGTGGAAACAAAATAATTATTGCAAAAATTAAAGAGAAAAATAATCCCTTAATTTTAAAATCCACTATAAGTTCGCCCCTGAAGTCAGATCGGGTATGGGAGGCAATTAATCTGGACGAAAGAGTCCGAAACGCACTCCTTAACTTAGTTCAAACACCGTTCTGCCTCAGTACCCAGTGAATGTAATACACTCACCACTTTACCAGCGTTTAGTATTACAAATCAACAATAACATATATTCCGACAAAATCCACCTGTAACTCAAATGTATATTATTCAAAATGCTGTGGAAAAAAACTTATCAGTTTGTGTGGTCAGCACGCCCGTAAACAGATCGTTAGTCTAGGGGATAAATTATTTAAAGATATAACAACTCACAAGACATCAAACTCTTACTCTATTTCAGAATAAAGAATCTAAGTTCAAAATCCAGATAGACGAGTCCACATTTGTCGTACTCGTCTTCCTATTCTAAGTTCAAAAATCCTTCGGACGAGACCACATTTGTCGTACTCGTCTTCCTATTCTAGGTTCAAAAATCCGTCGGACGAGACCACATTTGTTGTAGATTTTTGATAGGAGAATTAAGACTTGGGTTGGTCCCTTCTGAATAGATTAGAATAGGTGATAGACACAGTGAGAGTTAGTACAAGTAATAGATTCCACGAGTGAGATGATAGAATGTGATATAGAGGCTGTCTCTGAAAGCGAAAAAAATTCTTCTCTCTCTCACCTATTTTCTACGACAGCTTTACAGCGTCAGACAGTCTAAACACATATATATATATATTTTACCTATATTTCTATCTACTCACGGGCACGCACATACACGTGAAGACAGTTAAACAAACAGACGTGGGAAACCTATAACAATACTTATATATATATATATTCTAGAACGAGCTGACCAACACGCTGATTAATTCCAAGGGAAATTTTAACTATCATTTAAAATTTCTTCATAACACATAGAATTTACATCAAAACATATACAAATAGTCATAAAATATCAAGAGAATGCTACAAGGATGATAGTCCCGTTATGATATTAACTCTAGGTTTAGCCAACAGCCCCGTTATGAGATAGATGATGGCCCAAAGAGTCATAAATACATATGATTAGGGTCTAATATTGTCCTTCAAAAGGAACAATTTAATCAAGCAGCCAATCTTCCGTAAGGAGATTATAAAGTGGGTGAATCAATAGTTATCAAAAAAAAAAAAAAAAACTCACTCAGTCCACTTTCACTCGGTTCTTTCATCAGGGTACCCTGGCACACGTGCTTACCTAAAAAACTTGATGTTGTTCACCGTCTGGCGCAACCTTTGGACACTTCTCTACAGTGAATCTGTATTCTTTGGATAAAGCGAATCCCAGCTCTACAATTACAGGTTTCTTCCACTGTTTTCGGGGAGCGTTCACTTCACCAGTTAATTTTTTTTAGATTACTGTTCATGTCACTTAGATCGGTTAGGGTAAGCAAGTTTGAACGGGCACACAGAGTCAAAACACGAGGGTTTCCTTCATTTGGAAAAATCTGACCAGTGGACAACTTCTTTTAACAGATAGTCTTGGTTCACTATACACTCTTTCAATACTTGTCGGAAATATTAATGTTATTTCTTGTAGTTATTCTCGCCGCCAGGCAGCATGTATATTTGAGTTTATTGTGAAGAAATAAAGTCTGGCTCAAAGGCCCAGTATAAACATTTAGTCTTTAGAAAACCGTTAGTGGGATTGGTATTACTGTCTATCTCTGATGGCACATGCACTGTCAGACCAGTGTTACTTGAAACAACCCACGTGGTTAAAGATAGGAAATGTCTATTCTTCTCACAAGTATGTCTCTTTACTACTAAACGCCGGCAAGTTTGAATCACCCCAGTATTCACTGCATAAAATGGAAAAAGCACATATAAAATAATTATACATACTATGTATAAGGATATAACTTATATTTTAAACTGCAAGCGTAGAGCTTATCATTTAACACTTCCCGTGAAATAAGTTATATTATAAAATCAATCATCATGAATTTGAAATACATATAAATATATTTCGTCAACACTCATGAGACATCTAGCAGTTATAAGTTAGTTTCGAAAATGTATCTCGCCTGAGTATTAGCAGTTAAATGGAATTATTTTTATTAGCCGAATGGGTTTAGCTAGAAATTTATAATTTATCTTGCTTTCCACTGTAACTTGTCGACTAAAGAATATAACAAACTATTAAAATAATCACTCTGCACACAGAACTAGTTTAAAATGAAATAGGCGATTAAACACTTTATCACTTCACAAAATACTAGAGATCTATTATATATATAATATTTACCTCACGCAGAACTACAGACTAAACCATGAACTAGAATACTGTAATCTAATGGTAATCTAGAACTCGGCGAAATGTTGCCAAGCAACTCAGACTTCGCCAAAACACAGATATCTGATCTAGCACAGTGATCTGTCTACTGCGAATTTAAGAGTCAGAATCAAATTAAAGTTTAACATTCTGGTTATATCTATCAAAAAGACAAAGAGGTGAACGTTTATTTCGTAGAACGAAATGCTCTCCCCTTTCCGGCTTTAACGATACGTTTAGCACCTAAACGCATGTCGTAACTGCCACCTACTGACCGAGATGTACGCGTGTCAGTAGCAAATCTCAGACACCCCGTCTGCAGTGCGGAGCGCAATTTCACACTTCGCCGGACTATCCCGACGAAAACTCACGCAGTTGCTGCAAAAGGTAGACAATCCGTCTGCCTGCCATGTCCGACGGAGCGAATTCTCACACCCCAGGCCCAGAATTCTGGTCAGGCAGCGCTCTGACCGGGGAAACTGCAGACGTTCTGTCTGGCGAGAACCGTATATTCACAGCTATCGTTCGACCGGCAGAGACTGACATCTACGTAATACCATCACTAGTGCGATTCTCAGTTTTGAGAACAGAAACAGGTATACGTTAAGAATGGGGAAGAAAATATTTTTCGCAAACGAATGGATGCGAAAAATACAGGAAAAAAAAGTAAAAAGGATAACAAAAATAAAGGATACGGGTGAAAGAAGAAAGAAGAGGATGTAGGCAATTTATGTTCAATAACCTCTGTGACGAGGAGTTACAAGAACTAGTGAAGCAAGTGAACAGTATAAGTCATGAATATGGACTCGACATTAATATTGAGAAAACAAAAACTATGATAATTAGCAAAACAGACGATAAACCCACATTAAAGATAAGCGTAAATGGGAAAATCCTGGAACAAGTCAAAAGCTACGTATATCTTGGTCATATAATAACAGAAGATGGCAGATGTGAAACAGAAATCAAGAAGAGAATAGGAATGGCCAAAGCTACATTCAACAACATGAAACATATACTGACATCTAAACAGTTATCTCACAAATTAAAACTGAGAATCATAAAGTGTTATATATATTCTGCATTTCTGTATGGTGCGGAAACATGGACGATGAAAAGCATTTGGAAGAAAGAATTGAGGCTCTTGAAATGTGGATATATAGAAGAATGGGGCGTATCTCATGGAAAGAGATGAAAACAAATAAGGAAGTCCTAGAAAATCTAGGCATGAAAAGAGAACTAATGAGGGAGATCAAGGTTCGGCAGCTAAAATACTTTGGCCACATAAAAAGGCATAACACCTTGCAGAAGACCATAACAGAAGGGAGAGCTGAAGGCAAACGTGCAAGGGGAAGACAGCGCTATAAGTGGGAAGATAACATCAAGAGATGGACAGGAAAGAGTCTATCAGTGTGCACCACCAAGACAAGAGACAGAAGACGTTGGAGATCCATTACAGCCAACCTTCGTTGTGGAGATGGCAACTGATGATGATACAGTCATTGCTGATTGCACGTGTTCGATTATTCCACAAATGGCATGTTCAAGCCAGCATGGTAGATTGTTGTTCATGTCTGGAGTTTGATCCCGAATTGTTCTGTTAAAATAATATTAGTTGTGGAGAAAGTTGAGAAAGAGGTTGAGACGAGAAAATTAAAGGTTGAGCAGTATTTGGAGGTATAGACAAGGACATTGGGGAGAGAAGAGCAGGACATAAACACATCGAGACATTCGGGCGATGAAAATATTCAACTATTGTATTGTAGTTCGACCAGGTCCTTCCCCCCTCCCCCCCCCCCCATACACACACAGATAATCAAATCTCTCAAGAACAAACACATACGCTTAAAAGACTGGAAAGTCACAGATACACAACTGCACACGTAAACACTCACGCAGAGAACAGAATGTGAAATACAGATAAATAAATAAATGAATGAATTCACCCCGTGCGCTTCATTAGAAGTATGCGACCATCACCAATTGTAGAAGTGACAATACGACGGTAGTTCACCGTTACTTCCCGTCGGTTTGTGTAAAGTTCCTCCGACAGGCTTTGACTAAAAAAATGTTACCCACAAGGCAATGGTCAGAAAAGAGGTTACAGCGCCAAAATGGAAGTCTTAAAACAAATGAATAAACTCAAATACCTGGCACTTGAAGAACATCGGATGGAAGATGCATTTTAGAAATGAAGAGTAGAATAACTCATGGAAAATCAGCGTTTCGTTAAATAAGAATTATTTTTTCCAAAAACGCTTTGTCAATGGAAGTGCCAAAGAAAGTTCCTCAGTGCTATCTAGACCTAATTCTGACAAACGGAAGTGAGTCAGGACAATTAGCATACAAGTAGTAAAAACACAAGAGGCTACATAGATGTGGGTTTACAGAAGAATGTTAAAGTACCATGGACAGCTAAAAAATAGTAATGAGGATGTCCTGGCAAAGGAAGCTTATGACTGGCGTTAAAAGGAAGCAATCGATCTTCTTCGGGCGTGTTATGAGAAGAAGAAATATGAAATATATCGTGACGACAGAACAATTTGATAAAAAATAAAGACACAGGACAAAAACAGCGAAGATACTGGAAAGTTTGACATCATGGCATGGAACAGAATTTCACAACAGAATTGATAAAATGTGCTGCAGACATGAAGTTATGGAGAGACATGATCGCCTACTCTCCCAGGCAAGGTACTTGAAAAAGAAGAAGAAGAAGGCCGTAACGACGCATTTCATTGGCCAGTACTGCACTTAGCCTTAACGACGCATTTCATTGGCCAGTACTGCAGTTAGCCCTAACGATGCATTTCATTGGCCAGTACTGCAGTTAGCACCAACGACGCATTTCATTGGCTTTTGCAGCAGTGATTTCTTTGTCATTTTATTTTACGTGAAGAGACTGCAAGCCTCATTTACAAGCAAACCCGGATGTAAATAAAGATTTCCAACTGCCGTGGGATTTTTTACGTGCACAACTTGCACTGAGGACCTCCTATATATATCGCCCTTATCCCAGAAGGCCAGGAATCCGGTCTCACTACCCATGACATAAGGGGGAGTATGACATAATTAGGACAACTGGTTCTGAAAAAATGTTCCATAACTTATATTCCCTCAACTGGGAATCGAACCCGGTACCTCTAGAACACGAGGCGGAAGCCATACCTCTTAGCCACTCATATCCCAAAAACGTAAGACAAACGACCAACAAAGCACAGAGAAAATTAGTGCTAAATATGAAGAGTAGTCGCTATAACGACTAGGGCCGGATTCAGACATTATGAGGCCCTTAGCTATATGAAACTGTGGAGGCCCTATTTGACAATTGGTAACAGAGAATAAGCCAGTGTGACAACTGAACTGTTGAATCCTGCCAAGATGCATAACAAATCCATGCCAGGTGGGCGGATGGGTTGCTCCATTAGAGCTTTGATCTAGAAAACAAATAACGTTTCGGAGGCCCCTTCAGGCTGTGAGGCCCTAAGCATGTGCCTAAATTGGGCCTTGAACACTACACAACTCGCAATTTGTGGAATACTAGACCTAAACTATGAAGCCACTGTTATAAACTCAACGATATTCAAAAAATAAGAATCTTCAACTCAGATATCAAGACTGTCCTATGGTATGGCTCTGAAACATGGAGAACACGAAAAAGACAACCAAAATAGATACATACTTTCATACAGATCCAGAGGCGTTTTGGGTTGTTGCCCTTCAGCCTAACACACTTTTATAAATAGGTGCTTGCGCAGAATAGAAGGTTTGAAGTGGTACGACAAGATCATAATGTGGAACTGATGACAAGATGACTAACGTGGAACTGATGACAAGATGACTAATGTGGAACTAATGACAAGATGACTAATGTGGAACTAATGACAAGATGACTAATGTGGAACTGATGATAAGATGACTAATGTGGAACTGATGATAAGAAGACTAGCGTGGAACTGTTGACAAGATGACTAATGTGGAACTGAGGACAAGATGACTAATGTGGAACTAATGACAAGATGACTAATGTGGAACTGATGACAAGATGACTAATGTGGAACTGATGATAAGATGATTAATGGTAGAACTGATGACAAGATGACTAATGTGAAACTGATGACTAGATGACTAATGTGGAACTGATGACAAGATCACTAATGTGGGACTGATGACAAGATCACTAAAGTGGAACTGATGACAAGATGACTAATGTGGAACTGATAACAAGACCACTAATGTGGAACTGATGACAAGATCACTGATGTGGAACTGATGACATGAACTGGTTCCGGTTAGAACAAAAGGTAAGGAGAAACCGCTGGCGTTGTATAGAACGCACATTAAGACAACCAGATGATAGCCTTACAAGACAGTCCTTGTTCTGTAACACCCAGTGTAAGAGAAATGGAGGGAGACGAAAAGAAACACTGATTGAAAAATTAGAATAAAGGAAATAAAGAAGACACGTAAAGACATTGAAGGGACAGCACAGGACACTAAGACTTGGCATTTATTTGTTGCTACTAGATCACTTGGTCTTTTATATTCGGACATACACCCTAATATAACCGATGGACCTTGTGTCTAGGTTGAGCAGAGCATGCCTCGTTAAAACTAATATATTTTAAACAAAAAGATGAGAGCCCTTAAAGTCAGACAAAAATAGTTCGCACATTAATATCATGCCATAAAAGCGGTAACAAATATCACAAGAGAAGCGAGTACAAGAAAATTGACTGAAAGATTCTGTCAATGTACATATTTGTGTGTTTGTCTCAGAAAATATAAGTGAAAATCCAACTAAAACGTGTTCTAACGTTAGCCAAGGCAATACGTTTGAACAAAATAGAAAATAGAAAATGCTTCTCCCTTTAACGCTTGTAGACAACAGGAAGACCAAAGTGAATTAAAACAACTATTTCTGATCCATGAAGACAATACAAAATATCATTTTAAAAGATCTCTTGTGGAAAATAATTTGGTACCCACTTTTGTATCGATAAAATCTCAACAGAAAATAAAACAGTGTTACTAGGACATTTAGTTTTTATTTCAAACAAAAATAGATGCCAAAGTTTCCTCTTTTGTCCCTGTTACGTGTCGTATAGTTAAATATTCCGGAGATATTCTCCGCGGCCAAGGTAGACTCTAGGGGCAGTGACTCAACACGAAATCAGCATAACTGTACTGAGCGGACCAACGCCTCCTTCACAATTTTACAAACATGCAGTTTATTAGGCTTGACACACAGCTCCATGGTAAGAGATATATAGCCCCAAAGGCAAATGCAGAACTATGTAGGTCCAGTCCGTCCCCTATCAAACGCTGGTCATTGGCAATCATTCAAACTTTATTTAATATTGTCCTTTGGACATTTGTATGAAAAGGCACACATTTCCTTACTAGAATAAGCCAGGGACACCTCAACCAAGTATATTGATGTCCTGGTCATGGAATAATTCAGGAAAAACACAGAATACTGCAGGAGCTCAAAACACATGCGTCCGCTCACTTCCAAACACAAGCCGCATCTCTCTTGCAGACGCTAAACTCACTTCTGCTACAAATTTGTTCACGTCTGCCAGTCAACCATATCGGCATGACGTCACTTCCTTTATTAATAAGTGACTCCGTATAAAATAAACAAAAAAGGAGCCCTGTTGAGCTGCCTATTATACCGACATAATCGTTATGAATTTTAATCATAACATCCCCCCCCCCCCCCCACCCCCTCTCTCCCACCCGCAAAAATAATGGAAACAAAGTTTTCATTATTCCCGTCGTGTGAGTATAACCTCACCAGAGTGAAATATGGTAACATCAAATTTCACTGTAAATAAGAACTAGCATAGCACTGAAAAGTTTCTGCCATAGGTAGGCAATTTAACACTAAAAGTGTGGTCCATCGTGTTAAGACCATAGCCAATGTCTACTAAGGACAAATTCCTTTTTAACAGCAATGTGAGATCGCCATAACTAACAGTACCCAACATATTAAAAAATGATGGTAGCAATACGTGCACTCACATACCTCTCACCGTCCTATAACACATATCAGTCAAGTCCAGTATCAATTGTCAATTAATTAACTTATTGATCAACAGCAATAATGCAAAGCATTATAGAACATACAAATATGTAACAGCGTAAATAGATGAAATTAGGCAGACAATCATATTAGTAAAGGAGTGAATGCAACATCATACGCTAAAAGATTAAAGTCATGTGTACATCTTAAGTACTTGTCATAAAAAGTATATTGTGGTGTTTAAAAAAATGTTATTTTGAACATGACGAAGTTGTGTGTCCAATCAAGTAAGAATACGCTAATGTATGGTACGAATTACCAATAGTTGTGAGAACTATTAACATGTTCAATCATATAATTAGTGTGAGTATATTAATGCCTTGTGTCAAAGACATAATCTCATCCCGCGAATTAAAATTAATCAACAGCTAATTCAAGCACTGTATTTAAAGTCACAATGATATATTGTTATCTGTACTAGTGGAATAATAACCAACTGAAGTCCAGAGAAAATATTTATAATCGAGCACAAAGTTCCTGTCCATGATTATCTGCTATATTATCGTATAAGTTCCTTTACAAGTTCACGTTAAGTAAAAATGTTCAATGTCCAATCAGATAGAGAATAATAATGGCACGATAGGTTTTTTTTTAGTTATGTCCCTTTTACCATGCGAAGCATCCTTGAGTTAAGTCCCTTAATCTTTATACGCCGTTCCAATAATAGAATAAATCAAGATTTTTCATTAAAAATATTCAAATGTCACATTATTCTTAGACCATCAATGAATGTGTGTGTTTTTGCACATAAACCGAGTATGTAAACTGTTAATAAAGTCCAAGACATCCATGTAATGAGCTGAGTAAAACGGGGTACAACTTGAAACTGGTGATATCAGCATTCATCATCATCAGGTGCTGAGTGAAACCGTTCATTACCTGTAAGCACTGTCAAAAGAGTCATTGAGCGATTTCCTTCATTTTGTTTTGATGAAAAAATTACGATAGTCATCAGCCTTGTTATTCATCAAAAGTATAGTCATATATCCTCTTTACATAGTAGTAAAAAATAAGGAAATTCCTGTCAGCATAAGCATTGTCAGCAAAATATGTTCATATATCGTACACTGTTCATTGGTCAACATGTGGAGAAGTCAGTTGATAGGTTTGATGGTTTGATGTAACTTCATAAAATACTTGCATTTGCAGTGTTGCCAGATGACAGTGAGTCTTTCACGCAACGTGATAACACATCCGTGACCACGTTTTGACTGCCTTTGATGGCACGAATTTCATATTCGTAGGGCTGGAGTGCAAGTAATGCTCTAGCAGCCTTCTCATTACGAAATTTTGCAGTCTTAAGATAGGACAAGGCCCTCTGATCTGTGGGTGTCAATTTGCAACTGAAATACAGAATTGGATGTAGACAATCATCGAATTCCTGCATAAGTGTACCGCGATTCTCGAACCAGAGGCGTCGACTCTAAGGATAAAAGTAAACCGAGTATCAGGCAATCTTAAAATTGGTGATTTTGAAAAATAATACTTAAGGAAATTTAATGACTCATTACATGAATGTGTCCAAATAATCTTATTTGGAGAGTTCTTTTTTAATAACGAAGACATAACTGAAGTAATTTCTGAAACTTTAGGCAAGAATTTTTTATAGAATCCTACAAAACCTAAAAGACTGCGAACCTGTGAAAAGAATAATTAGTACAGGAAGCCTCTGAACTTGTTCTCAAGGAGATACCTGAAATATAAACTGAAATAATGCGAAGCAAAATAAGTTGCGAAATGTATGAAGATATACTATCCGACACCGTAGGAAACCAGTAGGTAAAATAGTTAAGATCTGAAACAAAACGGATAAGCAAAGAAAACCGTGCACAAGGACGCATTAAAATCTGTGTGGTGCTGAATGATGTATCAATTGCACATCAGGACAATGATCTCGAAAGCAAGCTCCGTTGTCACGATCGACCGCCATGCGTGCATCCACATTGCAGTAAAAATAAATAATTGCCTCCCTATCATTGAAACTGTTGATAGGCAAAAGACGTACACATTTTATGTCAGCAGTGAACTGAAAACATTCACCCAGTGCGTGCCATGTAGTTCTGGGTGGCAGATTTCGCACTAATACGGTGAGTGAGTATGCACTATTACCACCATAAGGCATCCAATTTTCACGCAACGGTGAGCAGGGGTAGTAAGCACCCTTAGTCAAACGAGAAACATGGTCATTTATCTTACTCGTTGATGTCGTATCTCTATTATATGATGTATCAAAATGATTGAACTGAGTATGGTGCCAATCCCCAATCGAGCCTGTAGGTTTAGAGCATATCGTAGAAGACAACTTTTAAGGTACTGTTAAACATTTTTTTCAGATGTAATGGTATTAGTTTGACCAGGTAAGTTTGTACTATCATTATCATCAACATTACGTGTACCAACATGACTCTTATTAGTAAATTTTGCGTCACCCCTGACAACTTCATCTGTCTTTTTAATATTAGATGCACTGTGAGCATGTCTCCATGACTCACTCGCAGAGGAGGCAGTATTGTTTCGACTGGAAACACTGGCATTATAGTGATTTTGAGGGAAGTTGTATCTGCCTCGACATGAGATTTTGACTTTTTCAGGTCGTGCTGACCTGTTTTTACCACATTTAGTACCACTAGCATGTTGTACAATAGGTTTTTCATAACTAATGTGTGACAATATATTCTTGTGTAACACAACATCCAGCAAACCATCAACCCTTTTTCTTAACTAAGCAATTTCCAAATCATTGAGTGAAATTTCTTCACTCTGCCTCTTATTTACCTCTTCGAGGGTTGCATTTTTACTTTTCTCCTGAATGAGTAATGTCACGAGTCAAATTTTCTTGTTGACTTTGAAGGCATCTGAGTTCTTGATTTTCAAGTTCAAGTGCTGCCAATTTACTCTCCAACTGACTGCAAGAACATTTCATGTCCCGGTCTGTCACTTCTTTCATATCAACTTTTAATCTCAAAAGAGAAACCTCAGATGTCAGTTGTTCAATCTGAGCCACTTGTGCATGACAGTCTATCTTTAAAGCTGTATTAAGCTTACCAAGTTCACCACTGACATTCTTTTCTTTGTCAAGTAATTTTTGTAATGAGCTTACCTCATCCTCTAGCTCCTTTTTCTGGCGATGAAGTATCCGGTTATCTCATTCCAGAGAGTCCACATTTTCCTCATATTCAATTTCCCTAGCTCTGGCTTCTAACACATTTTTCTCATTTATATGTTCAGTCAAGGCAAAGGTTTTAAGAGCATATCCCTCCATACCAAACTCCATTCCAATCTTAATAAAATACTCCACTGTAGCCATATTTCACTATTATTGTGACTCAAACTTGTCCAATAATACTATAATCAATATATATTTTTAATATGAGAGCAATATTGCAACAATTATTTCACCACTCAATATCAATCAACTGCATTAAACTATGGATGGTATATTAGGAGCAAAACAAATTAGAGGTACAAACAAGATTACCGGAGAACAGTTGAAAGAGCCAACCCAAGAAAATACTAATGAATAAACCAAGGCAGAAATGTATGAAATGTAGCAAAATGAAATAAAATTTGCTCTACCACACTTATGACAAGACCAGCACAGTTTCACAACATATAATACATCTAATAAATGAATGATAGCAAGATAAGGTGCAGAAATCTCACAAACAATAATGAAGAATAAACCAAATAAAATACAATGAACCTGACAACTGTAGTGATATCCTCAATACAATCGATAAATTAGATAAAACATTATAGAGTATCTAGTCAAAATAAGGTAGAAATAAAATATTGGGTTGCGATTAGCTTCTTCGCCCCGCCTGCAAACATATCGCTTTAAATAGGCCTTACTGTTAAATATTACATGTTTGAAAAAAAAATCGAGGCGTACTTTTTATTCTAGACGGAATGAGAGACAAGAAGGAGGGGAAAGGAGAGTCAGAAGAATGCTACTAGCAGCACGCGTTGTTTGGAATAAAAAATTGTAACGAACGCGCGAGATGGCTTTTGGCAGATTTGAAAATACGACGCAAGGCCAATACTTGCATCGCCTTATATTCACGCAGTGGAAATGTATAAACACACACACACTGCTCTCATTTCCTGTATTGTAGCGTAAATTCTGACGAAACACAGACATTGTCGTTTTAGTTTGAAAAAAAAGCGTTGGAGAGAAGGGAAAAAGATGGTGGATTTCTAGATTTGAATAATATTGACGACTAACATGGACAAAATATGGAAATACGAATTATAATACTTAGGGCAATAAAACTTGGATAGTTCTGTGGAATAGGATCTCCTGATCAATAATATATTTTAATTTACAAAATCGCCCACTAAATAACCAAGATATTGCAATAATACTATATATTCTAGGACAGACTGACGAACACTCATGCCGGCTTATTTTGGCCATAACATTTTTTGAACGCATTTTTGAAATGAGGAAGAAGAGGGTACATGTAATCTGATTGCGTGGAGTAGAAAGAGGGAGAGAGATTATTGCTTGGCCCGAAACTAAAAATATATTTTGGCAAAGTAAAGCCTAAGGCAGACTAACCAACGTACCGAAAAACACACAGTATTTTTGCAGTGGGGTTTTTTTTACTTTTAATTCAAAATTGATAGACGCCGATTTCTATTGGCTAGCGTAGGGGATATTGAGAAAAAAATTGGAAGGCTGGACGCCATTTGAATAAAACCGTTCCCTTAAACAGGTCGATTGATAGACCTGAAGTTTGTTTTGCTTCACCATATAATGAAGACATAACTAAAGAAAAGCAGTCATAGTCTAGCAGCGGCACAGCTAAATTTGTGCCAAATCATCGTACCTGTGTGTATTTCATTGAATTTGTGGTAAGAACGAAATTATTAATATTTTATTTAACAATTTGAGTGTGAGATACTGCCATATGAAAAATATTTTACGACTGTAAGTACATAGGTCCCTAGCAGACTTATGCAGGGCCTAGATGTTGATCCATCATATAACAAACTACCAGAGAGGTAGATCCAAAAGATTACATAGGTTGTCATCAAGGATCATATCACCCATCATATTTTATGGAAAAAGATCAATGATAATGGCAGAGGTGTTGCAGCCATTAGGGGAGAGGAAAAAGAAAACTGGTACAAGTTGTTCCATCAATCTAGATTGGATGAGCTGGGTTGGTCAGAGAGATCTGACCCTGTTCTTTTTTTTTTTTTTTTTTGAATGTATTATTAATTGTGAAGTTGGTGGATTAGATATTATGTTAAGACAAACCAAAATCTTCATGTTGCAGGTTTTTTTTACTGGCACTATGCTAGTGCCAGCTTCCTGAATATTATAAAAAGTGTGACAGTGGAGTTTGCTGTAGTGGTACAAGCTCTCTACCACTGGAACTGTAGTCTTGGTACAAGCTCTCTACCAAGATTGCTCCAGGAAAATTGAGGCAGTGGCCATTGGCCGGAAAGACAACTATCATCTAACTTCACGTGCCAGATAAGTGTATAAGACCTGGCACGGAACTATTCATCAACTATCCACCATACAATAATATAACTATATAAACTAAAACCTATTTCCACCAAATAAAGTGAACAGAATATTTGTGAATAAAGACAGGGGATGATGTAAAACCCCCAACTCGCCATCTAGTACCAGTTAAACAATAGTAGAGATATATTAACACCATTATTAGAATTTAAATTATGTGCTTGGACAGATTGTCCCTTTTGTTTAATTGAACTTGTATATATATATATATATATATATATATATATATATATATATATATATATATATATATATATATATATATATATATATATATATATATATTGATTTCATTTGATTTTGATAGTCCTGACCAAAATAATATTAGGTTCAGGACTAAATAAATTGTAAAAAGATTTGTTAAATACCAAATTTAAAACACTGTGTTAGTTGAGAGTTGATCATAGAATTTCATATCTGTGTGTGTGTGTTTGTGTATTGGGTCACCATCACACCACACTTACATTACCCTAGACATTTAGACGTAGTCATCATTTATTCTAAGAGTAAAATATACCTCTGAGTGAGATCTTAGGGTGGTAGCAGAAAGGTTCCCTGAGAACACAACCCATAAATTGTCAGACTCAGGGGCCTTCACAGCTTGACCTCACTCAGTTACAAATTAAATACAACACCAACATTCATAACATCTAAACCCACCACAACAACAAATACAAATTTACAAATAAACAGGGCTAAACAGCTAACAGAAATGGTAATGATAATCTCAGTAGTAGCAGTAAACACACAGCTTTGTAATGCCGGCCCCACTATCTGAGAAAACCATGCACCAAACCCTATAGAAGAACCAAGAATTCACGACCATAGGATTTGTATTGTGAATTAATGGTTCCCTCGCCAACAAACTCGCCTATCACACAAACATGTAAATACAGATATACATAAAACATATAATAAAAAAGAACCCTGGCAAACGAGATTCTTCAAGACTCAAACTGTATGCATCAAGAAATTTACTTATCTGTCTTATGAAAATATCATCCTGGGTCCAGCTTCTGCCTCAGGGAAACATGATTCAACAGATATGCAGCAACTAGGGTTCGATTCAGTAATCGCACTTGCAGCCGATCAGCAACGCCATCTTGAAAAATTTCTGGAAAAATCACTTGAAAATACTTTTTAACAGTTCCACATCATATGTTCAGATCCCGGCTAGAGGCCACCAAAACTGTTACGTGTCGTATAGTTAAATATTCCTGAGATATTCTCCGTGGCCAAGGTAGACTCTAGGGGCAGTCACATTATACTGACATAATCGTTATGAATTTTAATCATAACAGTCCCCCTGTGGAGCGGGTAGTTGTTACAACTGCAGCTGACCTTCTTCACAAGAAACCTGCATTAAAGAAGTCACGTGATCTTGCAGCAGTTGTATCTGTTGTAATTTGTTTTAATTATCAGCTTTCCTGCCCCCATACATCTTTTAAATAGGGGGTTCTTATCCTGTGGGATGCACATCCCCGGGGGAGGTTGCAGTAAGGATAGAGAGGAGACATAAGGTGTCTCCTAGAAAACTGAACACAAAATTCTTTCTCACATTATACAAATTTAAAATGTAGAATTAAACTCCAGGGTGATTGACAAGTTAAATCTTATTTTAAATGTTTATATCCCGACGTATATCCATTGGACATACAAGAAACAAATGTAAAAACAAAGAGCGATAACTAACATTTGATTCATAATTTGGAGGTTTTAGTTGTTAATTTCCGGAAACAAACACATCTAAAGCAGCAAACAATAGGACATTACAACAGTTAGCAAAAGTTACTGCCCGCTACGAGGTCACATGTTGAGCAGGCCGGAACTCAGGTCGAGCAGTAATGTTAATGTGATATATATATAATTTTAAATGATAAGTGACAGTTAATTATTGTTTATTTTGACGTTTATTTCATATCTTCTTCTTTGGTCCTTGGTCGCGGACTGTCAAAGCGTGACCATCACGCCTAGTGGCGTCTTGTAGGGCAGCAACAGTCTCCACTTTGGTCCTTAGCCGCTGACTGACAAAGCAATCAATGACCATCACGCCTAGTGGCGTCTTGTAAGGCAGCAACAAACTGTCTCCACGTTGCCCGGTCGGCAGCTATCACTCGTGTGCTGCCCCCGCTAATTTTATTTCCTATGACTTAGTTAAATAGGAATAAAGAAATTACAATTTAAAAATAGAAAGTGACTTAACAATCACCTGGTACATTAGATACTCGTATGTAATTGTTTGTTTGTTTGTTTTAAATTAAAAGCCGCTCACCGCCATCTTCTGATAACCTGTTGTCTGTGAGGGATTGGATAGAAATAACATCACTGTAGTTTTGTACGCAGTCAAGAAGTTACAGATGCTTGCAAGCAAGGTGCTTGCATAGAACAGAAGGATTGAAGCTGTATGACGAAGATGATTTGGTTGTGTGTCCTCTCGCAGCGAGTCAATGGCGGCACTTGGGTGGTCCCTGGTTCTATTTCCTGGCGAGCCAATCACTTATATTTCTTTCGGTTGTCTGGTGGCCACCTTCTTTCAGTCTTACGTGTGCCTGCTGTGCTCCTTGCGGAGCACGGAGCCACTTCTACACCTGGCATCCATGGCTGAGATTGTGCACAAATAATTCACATGCTCTTGTAGCGGTGGTGTCTGTAGCAATTAGTTTGACATGAAGAGGTTACCAGCCTCATATTAAATTGCCTTGTGTATGATATGCCGGAGGGAGCTAATTCCTTCTGTGTCTCATCAGAGACTCCAGGTTCAGTTACACCAAGCTCATCAAATACACAATGAATAAAACATGGAAATACTCACCATCTTCAGTTGCATGGAGTGATTAAAAAGATTTTTAAAAACGTATTATAATTCATGTTTTGTATATTGGGGAAAATGTTGAGTGAAAACAAAAACAGAGAGGTCATATCAACAACAACAAATAAGATACACAGAAAAACGGGGAACATAAACGTTGTACGCTGCGCATGGTCTTTGAAGATATCGGGTTTCCCCGATAGAAGGTTCCTTTCATTATCGTTGCGCAGGTTTTATAACAGAAGTAAAATGCGTTGTCAAAAATGACGTCAGAGTGGAAAGTGTTACGTCAGAGGGAGACCAAACGTTGGTCGCGCCGGTGGAAGGACAAGATGTCCATTTTATGTGTGCTTCATTAAAAACGTTCAATGTTACAATTAGTCAAATTTCAGGCCGTGATAATGTAACTGCGGTTTATAAAACCGGGACTGACATTAGAAATATGTGCAGTACAAGTGACTTTGGGAATGAAAGAAAATAGCGGGCGTGTGATGCTACAAGTAATGCCTGAAATGCTCTGAGAATATTTTTCAGTTGGATTTATTAAGTCTAATTAAACCTTGGATCGTCATGACTAGGTTTATTCCCTCAATCTATATTGTGTGAATTCGTATGTCGGTTCATCTTAACAGAATCATAAAAAATAACCTGTCAGGGTTACACAACAATAAAAGACAAGTATAATTGCTTAGGTACACAAAAAATAACAAATATGTATTATACACGCCAAAAACATAACGAATACTTCTTAGATACACTTCACGATAAATATTTATACAGCTGTACGGATGTTTTTGTTTTGTTTTTGTTTTACACTGGAAAGTACTCATTAAAGTACTCCTCATTTAACGACCATTTCCCATTTTTCCGGGTGTGAGAAACGAGCGCCAAGTCTTATCGCTCTCTTTTCCATCATCTTTCTTTATGACATTTTCAACCACATTTTGCATTGGCATCGTTGCTAAGTTATCTTGTTAATCACTACTGGACTTCAAAATGTTACTTAACACGCCTTTGATTTATTCTTACAGGACGTTATCTTGCAGGCACCACATTTCCTCGTTATAAATCTTGTGGAACACTAGCTTGGTCATAGCCAACTCTTTTGATATATGTCCCTGTGTAAAGATCGTCAGACATGCCACCTTGTATTTTAGAATACGCCCAACCTACACAATACGGTAGTATTTTCATGGCTAAGACGCTGTTTAAACAAAAGACGGTCACTACCTGGCAACACAATAGCAGGCGAGACAGACTCAGGCGACAAAGGCCCCGGGACACGGACAACAACGTTTGTTTCCAAATGATAAAAAGACAGCGGTGTCGCAAAAGTTGTTTACAATACATCGTAAAGCGACCTCGCGCAGTCTTATTGACCAATCATCTATCGCGAATCACGGGGCATGCAGACGCAAACGACAAGCATTAGGCAAAATGGAGATGTGGACATATATTGGTTTGTCGAAGACTAGTCATCGATCGGAAGGGATATACGGGATCAGAATGGAATTACTGTGAAAAGGATTTCACCTTCGATTCCAGGAACGGATTGTGAATAAATTTATATAAGGAACAACGGTAGGAGTTTATCATGTACATATATAAATGCTGATTACTGGTGTCTACAATTGAGTTGAAAGCATGAAAACCCACATCTGCTGAAAATAGAAAATTAAAGAAGTGAAAGATTGTGGAAATACATGGATAGGAAGATAGATCTAAATCGGCTAAATAAAACAAGATTGGTTGGAACAGGATCGATAGTATACAAGTTGAGAATGATGAAGGGAAAGTATTAAGAAACGCACACCTCTTCTAAAATCACCGGTTCGATAAGAAAATTTCAGGCCTAGTCTTAGACTGTGACGTCAGTACCTTACGGCCGTACGATGGGAGCCAATAAAACGTGGAGCGCTAAATTGAAAGGACACACTGAAAGAAAGTTTGAGGCAGAATGGATGCAGAGTTTGCCACTACGCATTTGCCATCTGAATTGTGGGCAATCTGCCAAATAATTTAAGTCCAGTGTCTGTTTTCTGAAGACTGAGGGTAAGCTGAAATTATGATAACTATCATGTATATACTTTTTTTTATTGCAGGGTAATATATGATGTGTATTAATTTTGTGTAGATGCTAAGAATTGCCTCAGTATTTCAATGTGTAGGCTACCTGATGTGAAGGATCAACCATATTCGGGAATATTCGAAGATCTGTGTTTAATATTTGGAAGGATCAAACCATAAATTATTAAAGGATGTACAGGAGAGGATCAAATCAGATGATGGTTAATACTTATAAATAATTTAAATGTTAATACTAATCCTGTATCACTGAAAGGATGTCCATACTTACTATGACTGTATAACTTTGACATCTGATGACTGACTGGTCTGACATCTGTGGAGGCGTCAACAATTCACTCCCTGTGGCAGTATCTGCTTGGGACTCAAAGCTGCTCACCTGTGGGAACATTTTCCGCATGCGCTGACAACACACGAAGTCCCTGGTCATTCAGCAGCAGATATCCATTATGTCACGAGTTCTTATTATATGCCACCATAATCTGATTACATTTCAAATTATGTATAATTTACTGTATGAATGGTTTAGATTGTGTTTGTTTGTATGTTTTTTTCTTTTTTTTTATTTATTAATTTTTTACTTGTTTTTAATTAATTAATTTTTTTTCTCTCTTTCTTTATATATATATATATATTTTTTAACATACTTAAATTTGATTATGACTGGATGTTACAAATGTATGTTATTATTTTACCTTGATAATGTTGTATGCTTAAATAATGCTCAAAATACACGTGCGATTGAAAGGATACTGTATGTAAGATGACAGAGAGAAGAAGGGCAGAATGTAAGACGGGTCTGCGAGCCCAATTCTTAACCCTTTGAAAATAAAGTTTGTTCGTTCTGTGCTAGTCAGTTACAATTATTTAAATGTTAATACTTCTACTGTATCACTGAAATGATGTCCTTACTTACTATGATTGTATAACTTCGACATCTGATGACTGACTGGTCTGACAGCTGTGCTAGTCAGTTACAAATCTAAACAGATATTAGCCAAGACTGATATGGTGTTTCAGGTTTTATGTAACAATTCAAACCAGACTGTCAAGTATCAGAAGCCTGTGTTGTTCATCAGAGGCAATCCCACAAAAGTGCAGGACCCCAAAGAGTGAACTTCAGCTGGTCATTGGTACCCCTATTTGCTGGGTCTGCCATTGCTGATAAATACAGTGACCGTTCAGTGTTAGCACTATCAAGATTCAAAGATAAGTGCCAATTAAGGAACTGACAGAATCCATATATGAACCAACAGCCAATGTTTGTGATATGAAACAAACTTCTACAACAGTATTCCAATTATTGAAGAATTCAGTCAACTGATGACAGTAATCTGTAAAGTCACAGGACTAAGAGAACAGTGATATAGTAATATTGATTTCACTATTCATTAACTTTACTATACAAGAGGATATTGTTCAAGATCCAGAAGTATAAAGGACAATAATACAATATAAGGAAAATAAAATTGCTAAAGGACTTTGTTTCAAATAAATACATTTTCCAGAAGGAAAGACATTCCTACCAACACATTAGTTAAGAAATAATATTAATGGTGTGAATATTTTATGTATATTTTAATGCTCATTTCCAAACAGCAGAAAAAGAAGATTAATGTAAATATTAAAGGATTATAATTGTACCTGAGGACTTATTCCCTTTTTACAATTGTGTTTAAAGTAAATGTTCATTTTATTTATCCCCTAGAAATTAATTAATCATAAGAAAGTCACAGCGAGGAGACACCTTAAATCCTGGTACTTATTCTTACCATCTGGGTCAGCGTTTTCACAGTCTGACTATTTCTATGATATCTATACACCAGTGCTTATTTCTAAGACTGGGGTACTATTTTTAAGACCAGAACTCTTGACTGGCATACTATTCTGGTATCATCTGATACACCTGGATATCCATCTACAATCAACTATAAAATACTTACATATAAACTTAAAAAACCTCTCTTTACAAGCGGCATGCGTCTACAGTGTGAACAAGGAGATTATTGAAAACAATCTCACAAAGGATGACAGCGACAATGGACGCAACATTTGTGACAGGAGAAGGCGGGTGATTTAGTTTATTAACCGGCCAATCCGAAAACACTAGGTTGTCACGCAAACGAAGCCATAGCACAGAATTGAAGTTGGTTGCGAAAACCTCACTCCTTTCGGCCAGGGAATGTCGCTGACAGGGCATGAAAGACGTACATGTATAAAGTCACAATATGAAGGCCTAGCGATTGGTTTAGAGGCAGAGTTTCACGTCACGCGCATGCTTTGGGAAAATATGGGCGATTCAGTAATATAATGTACTGTGGAGTCCGCCATAGAGCAGTACAGTTTCAACAGCGTGGTGTAGATAATATCCCAGAACATAGCCTGCAATTAATTCAGTGTTGATAAAATAATTCATATCTGTGGGGTATTGTGTTCTTAAAGAAGTTTACGAACGGGAAAAGGAGGTTAGTGAATCTTTAACTATTAATATGTTTTCTCAGTCTTTAGTTAAGATCACTTTTGCACTTAGCATCATAGTTAAATGTGCGGAAGACAGTTTATTGAATTAATCCTTCTCATAAATGATTAAATAGCTCAAAAGATTTTCCTCTGAAATGATAGGAGATAATTGATAGTTAATACTTCATCTTCATCTAGTTTGCTAGATTATCAATACAGACTTACATGTGCACACACTCTCATGCGTAATATATTTAACTTTTCTCATGTATGTCTCATGTCATATATAATTACTATAGAATTGAACATCATTGGCGAGGAGTAGTATAAACGAAAGTCAACCATTGATATTAAGTGGGAAGACTTACGAAGATTTTTGTGTGATTTTAGTCCAACAGAAGTCTGAGTCTACACATTACGTGTTTGGCGTCTACCAGAAAAAAACTAGCAATGTGTACGTCTTGATAGCAGAATTCGCAATTTAGGACATCTTTCACTTCCTCAATTAAGAAGGAAGATTTCTCGCCCACGTTTTACACTGGGGTTGCGCAGCATTTTATTCACCTGCTTTTCAAGTGCTCACAAGTTGATAACGTATTCAAATATAAAATTCAACTCACTAGAAAGCTAACCGCATGAGTCAAGCTAAAGCACGCGCAAGTTGACTCTCATATTCATAGCAAGTTCAACACACTCAGAAGAGCGCATTTTGAGAATCAAGATTCCATATTTACAAGCTGATTCGCATATACAGCTAGCAAGCTCACCTTAATCCAAAGCATAATTTATGAATCAAGAGTAAAGTTGTTGAGTCTACATACCAAGATCATTTCGTGTAAGAGCGCCAGTCTAGCCAGTGCCTGTCGGGGATTAGATAACAGCCATTTTCTTAAGAGAACAGTCAACGATTTGCCAACGTTACAGAGATAGTGCCAAACATTGAAGGACTGTCTACCATCAAATTTCTCATTACACAAAAGCCTTGATTAGTACGTCCTCGTCTTGGAGAAAACCCACACAACATACCATTCACCTACCTGGGACAGTCTACGCATACATGTGTATCATCATACACGGGAAAAGTATTAAGAGACACATGGACAGTGTAGATTAGACATCAGTTTGGTAACACGTATCATATCACATCATCATTTCACTTCACATAGATTCATTCTCCTATTTAACTAACTACATTATTTATATCTCATCTGTGTGTTTTGTGTGAATTGTCTTGACCATCATCACGTTGTAATTATTACTAACCCTATAGGTGTAGATATTTAAGTAATAAAGCAATAATCGTTTGATCATTATCTAGTTCGTTAATGTATCACTCGTGCTGTCAGTGTCAAATATTTACATATAGGAAAAATTCTACATTTAGATGAGAATGGGGGGCTCTTTATTTTACGGGATCTGAGGACAGAAGCTAAGGTCGTGGGCTAATAGAACGCTCTCCATAATTTACGAGAAAACACTATCCAGTGGAGAGCATTCGCATTCTCTTCTTGTCCTTATCTCGAATAGGTCTCTTTCTTTATTAACGAGCCAATTCCTGGAGACCTTCTACATAATATTTCATAGGCCATCCCAAGCGACCACTACACTTGTAGCTACACCAAGGGCAACTTACGACACCGAGCTCTTTACATGTACTAAGTATAAAAATAAAAAGATTTATTTCTTT
Organism: Oreohelix idahoensis; assembly: GCA_024509875.1. NCBI lineage: Eukaryota > Metazoa > Mollusca > Gastropoda > Stylommatophora > Oreohelicidae > Oreohelix > Oreohelix idahoensis. Next base: position 568,382 of record JAMPIV010015289.1, on the reverse strand, counting down.
TCATGTGAAACAAAAACAAAAACCACTGTATTAACTAATCATAAGGCTATCAACAACAATAAAGCACTACAAGAAGTAAGGGAACAGCAAAATATAATGTCAGTTGATATCACCAACAGCAATCACTTATAAATGAAAATATGTATTGGAATATATGATCAAATTGAAAATAAAATCACAGTCAATACTCCAGTGATAACCGATAATTAGGTTGAAAAACGTAGACCAAGTTGGTGGATGAGCAGAGACAAATGAAGATAATCTTGACCCAATCCACTCTCTTCCAATTTCTTTAAAAAAAAAAAAAAACTACCTAACAAATTTCTCATGTAAAGAGACATTTGTATCTATTATTACACTAGCAATAACCCGTCAATAATGACGGAAGTAAATAAAAAAAACTATAATATATTTTTTAAATATTTTTAAACTCAATATAAAAGGTCTTTGATGACAACATTTTTTGTGAAAGTACGTGGATTTGTTTCAAAGAATGTTCACCGATAAAAAGTGTTTTTAACAAACACTTTCAAGTTTTCATGTTTTCTTCCCCGGATGAGGGCGACATAGAGCTGGCCATGTCCGAAAACAGGTTCAGGAAGGAAAACTCCTACGTGAACAAAAGATTGTCCTTGCGCCTTATTGATCGTCATTGCAAATAGTAAAAGCACTGGGAATTGACGACGTTGAAATACTTTAAATTAAAATTTTGTCTTGAAGACTTACTTACATTTTAAGGTTATTTTTAACAAAATGATGAGTTAAATCCGTTTCCGGAATGAAACTGGGTTCTACACCGACTTCTCTTCGTTGAGTGTTACTATTTTCGGGAGAGTACATATAAGGGAAACAATACAATTAATGTCTAACTTTCAACCACAGTTGCACCCCTTAGATTAGACCGACGTACAAACGACGAGAATTATGGATTTTGATTTCTGGCATTTGTTGTGAGCTAGAAGATGATGGGGTGCGAGGATTCTTAAGATCTTAGGGTTAAGTAGGTCAGCATTGGGGGGTTATTCTGCAATGTTAGTATATTTGGTGAGTTGGTTGTTAACGAACGTGTTGTGTTGCAATGACAGTGTTTTAGCTATTTCTTATGTGTATTTGATAACCGGTAAGAAAGCATATTAAAAGTTAGGTTACTTTTACATCCGGGCAATCTCGAGTTTCTGTGCGTGGATCACATAATTGTACAAGGCGTGTCCAACAAGAAACTTCCCTTCCTTCATTTTCTATCTTTTCTTCTTTCTTTTTCTTCTTAAATTATTTCTTTCTTCGACCTTCTTTACATTATTTCCTATCTTCGTCTGTCTCTTTCTTTCTCTATATTTTCCTTTCTTCCTGTTTTCCTTTCTTCCTGTTTTCCTTTCTTCCTGTTTTTTTTCTGATTCTGCTCTTTTATGTTTTTTACTCCTCCTGTTTATCGTACTTCTTATCTTCTACGTTTGTCTTATTTCTATTTGTCTGTCTTCTTTTCGTTTCTTAATTTTTTTCCTGTTCTCTTTAAAAGAAAAGTCTGCTATAAATAAGCGACCCAAGAAGTCACTTGTGTTCTCGTTGTCTCTATAACATCTATATTAATTTAATGTTGCTGTTTACAGTCACTCCGGTATCTATTTTATGACTTACGACTTTATTCATGTCGGCTGCTAAGAACCCATGAACTGGGGGTCAGAGAGAATAGGACAACTGCATCTTCAGACCATTGGTCAGAACTAATATGAGGTTGAGCAAGGCGTGGCCAATTACTACAGAGACCACCACTTCAAGAACACATGCATGTGTTTGTACAGGCTACCGGCAAGGTGGCCATATGGATTGGGGGCTCGGTGCTCTATAAGGAGCGAAAAGGAAAATAATAATGAAGGAAAGCAACGTTGGGAGACGCAGTTTTCGTTCTTATGGAATGGGTTATTGTATTGATTAAAGTCAAACCGCGTTTTTCTAGATTTCTTCAATATTGTCTGTGTTCCTCTAATGCGTCTTCTTGTCCTCAAACACCGAAAGCCTTGCGCTGCCAGCTACGTATTAGAATATCACGAGCAAGAAAAAACCCGCCAAAATATGACGAGTAATAATTAAGCTGTGCTCATTCTGTTGTACGTCATTATGACGTCACTAACTCTCCTGTAGTTATTTTATTTCTTTCCATTACATTTCAACCTCATTAGATGTTTGCAGTCAAATTTCTCATGACTAATGGCCAGTTGTAAATCTATCATGAAAAAATAGAAAGGCCTGCGTGTCATTTTAATCGATGTTCATTTTATATTTCGCACTTCCATGCACGTCGTTTCCGTATTTTCGTGAAAAGGTAGCAGAACGTTTTCATTGTTCTTTTCCGAACGTTTGAAACTTAGACAATGTGTAACATCGGGCTTCGACAGAACAACGATAAACAATGTCGTCACAGAGTCCGTGCCGGATTCCCCCTCCTCATTTTTCGCAATTTTGAATGTTCTGTAACCATCGACGCTATGAAGTAGTTCAGTAGAAAAAGTAAACGATAAACAGTATATCTGTCAAAAGGTAACGCTGGTGTCCTAAGACGAATTCAGCGAGTACGGAAACCTCGCGTAGAGCAAAAGGGCATACGCTCGCTTGATTTTGGTTTTCAGTACGAATACAGCAGAGGCAAGTTGCATGAGGCAACAGCTTGACCTCTTTATCCAAGCGCTCAACCTCGTGCCCACTGAGACATTGTTTCGGGGGCGCGTTCCTGTAGCCGGTAATGACTGAAACGGATACTACACCTGCTACTACTAAACATGGAAAAAGTTGAATGAGGTTATTAATTCTTCTCATTTTAACCTCATTCAAACACATTTAAATAGAATAAAAACAAGATTGTTAAACAGGAGTAGACCTGTCATGATAAGCTTCTTCTTTCGGCTCTGCCAGGAGCATAGGCCGTCAAGAAATTCAAGCCTCCTGTCCTGTACTATCACTTCAAGGTGTGTCCATGTCTACCTCAACACCTTCATGCCTCGTGTCCCGTACTGTCACCTCAAGGTGTGTCCATGTTCATGCCTCCTGTCCCGTATTATCACCTCAAGGTGTGTCCATGTTCATGCCTCGTGTCCCGTACTGTCACCTCAAGGTGTGTCCATGTTCATGCCTCGTGTCCCGTACCATCCCCTCAAGGTGTGTCTATGTTCATGCCTCCTGTCCCATACCATCCCCTCAAGGTGTGTCTATGTTCATGCCTCGTGTCCCGTACTGTCATCTCAAGGTGTGTCTATGTTCATGCCTCCTGTCCCGTACCATCCCTTCAAGGTGTGTCTATGTTCATGCTTCCTGTCCCGTACCATCCCCTCAAGGTGTGTCTATGTTCATGCCTCCTGTCCCGTACCATCCCCTCAAGGTGTGTCTATGTTCATAACTCCTGTCCCGTACCATCCCCTCAAGGTGTGTCTATGTTCATGCCTCTTGTCCCGTACCATCCCCTCAAGGTGTGTCTATGTTCATGCCTCCTGTCCCATACCATCCCCTCAAGGTGTGTCTATGTTCATGCCTCGTGTCCCGTACTGTCATCTCAAGGTGTGTCTATGTTCATGCCTCCTGTCCCGTACCATCCCCTCAATGTGTGTCTATGTTCATGCCTCGTGTCCCGTACCATCCCCTCAAGGTGTGTCTATGTTCATACCTCCTGTTCTTGTCTCCATTTGTTTAAGGTCAGCCTCTACCTCTCTTTTCCTGGGGATCCCAGGACAAGGCTATCACTTAACGGTGTCCCATCTAAGCGCCAACAGTAGGGTCCGTCTTCACAAATAAAGACATGAACAGATTATGGGGTTGTGCTCAGTTCATGATTCATTAATTTTCCTTCTATCTTTATTCTTCTCTTTCTTTGTTCTAAAAAGGAAGACCAAGGGGAAAAAAAAACCGAGGGAAATCACCCCAGGGGCGTATCCCTATTGTCACTTGTGACTGGAGGAGCTCCTACTATTTTATTCTATTTTTTCCTGCTTGTTTGTTTTCTTTCTTTCTATCTTTTGTCTTCTTCTCCTTCGCCGCACATTATTAGACGTTCACTTGAATATGTTTAAAGAAAGCAGTGATCAGCTTGTGGTTGTTGCTATTCCCAAAGAGTTTGTCCAAGAGTGGTACTGGTGACGACCATAAGTGCTTTCTCTGTTCCTCATATGTTAAGCACCTTTGCGGCAGATACCCAGCAGGCAGTCATTTTATCGATGCCACAGTTACTCTCATCAGTAGTTCTTAGCTTTAGCTTGTTCAATAGATGGTACTTCAATCTGTCCCCGGCCCTTTTGCCTGGAGAAGCAAGAACTCAATCGTATTTGTCACTTACACCCAAGGACGTTAGCTCCATGCAGCACAATTTCTTTCCCACAACCACTACACTCCGCCATATAAAAATGTTACTATCCCTCCCTGACTGACATTATTATGCGCCATATTTTCCCACAAAAGTTGTAATCTTTTTCATGGCGCGTTTTTTTTTTCGGACGGGGAACTGATTTGCGCACCTTTTGAAACAACGCGCAATTTGTTTTCTTTCTTAATAATGGAGGATGTTTGATTCTGGGCACAATTTCTTGAATTGTCCCCATTTGCATTTCGGTCGATTATAAATAAGTATCGTATTTTTATATTTAGCAGTAGATAAAGAATGGAGTTCGTTACTTTTGCAGTAACTCGACCGATGTAGTCGCTCAAGTCGATCGGCTTTAAATAATGATTCGGAGACGGATCAATAGCACATTTGTTTATTTTTATTTAAATCTTTTGTTGTGTGTGGGGTTTTTTTAAAATAAGTACCAAGGCAAGATTTTTTTTTTAATGTCCGTACACCGACAAAATAAGTTGTGGTAAAACAGATGTTAGGTAATTACTCAAATCTTCTTCTTCTTCTTCCTCGTTCGTCCTGAAAAGGACGTTGGTTGCGTTGTGTCTGTTTACAGCGGAGCTGCGATATCTGCGCCTTTCGGCCAACACATCCGACTTCAGCACGGCATTTTTTGGGACCGGGTTTGCCTTCCCTCTTCGATCCCTACTCTCTCAGCCAGACTGCAGTGATGCAGCCTGTTTCCAGGACCACCACGTGGAGGTGGAGTAGGGTCTTGGTCAGCTTTGGTTCGCTGACCCTGACGCAAGCAGTCAAGCTATGGGTCGCTGACTGCATTCTCTATTGCTGCGTCTTCGGGTCCCTAGAAGTCGGGTGATTTATTTTATTAACCGGCCAATCCGAAAACACCAGGTTGTCACGCAAACGAACCCGTAGCACGGAATTGAAGTTGGTTGGACTCAAATCTCATTCCAGTGACTTTTTTCACTTCTCCACCATTCCACTTTTCATGCGTCGCTCCACAACTTCATAACCAGTGCATCCAGGTCAATGACCACAAGAGAATTAGTGACGTCATGAGGACATGTAGTAGAAAAAGCACAGCATGATTATTTTCAACCATGTTTTGGAAGGTGACTTAACTCTTGTATGATAGAGTTAGCTGTTTTCACATATTTTCCCCCAAAATGGCATCAGAGATTCGCTTACTCTAAAACTTGACTTTTTGCGCAATCGCTTTTTCGCCTATTCTATTTTTTTAACATTAAAGAATTGTACTTGCCGAGTTGGCGCAGTAGAAATTCACGTCTGGCTGTTCTGTTCTCAAGTGTCCTGGCTTATAATGAGAATCAAGTTTACTAAAGGATAATGGAAACAGAACCCTCTCGAGTTTGTGTCCTCGTCTGTGATTGGAGGCATCCGACTAAATGTCAAGTTCATCTTGACTGGCTCTTATCTAACAATTATAGTACTATCCTTTTCGCTTTGTTTGTCTTTGAATTTCTTCTTTTTTTTTTTTTAATCTATACGTTTTTATCTCTGCCTGACCTATCTATCTATATCCGTCCTTCTATCCATCCATCTATCTATTCATCTATCTGTCTGTCTGTCTATCAATTTATTTGCCCGACAGCACGCCCGTCCGTCTGTCTGTATATTTCTATTAACCCCACCCCCTCTCTCTCTCTCTCTCTCTCTCTCTCTCTCTCTCTCTCATTTCATCCCGTTGCTCGATATTGACAAATAGGAAATGGTTATTTTCATTCTCCGATCCGGGGCTCGGAGCAGGGCCAGGTTTGATACCATGTTTGCAGTTGTTAACGCTCTGTCTTTCACTTTTCAGGTTGTCTTTTTATGACTGTATTTTGTTGGCATAGAGCACGGGACCATCATCGCATTCTATCCTTACGCAGTAACCCTGCACCAAAATACTCTACGTGCTTTTGCAGTAATGATTTCTGTACCACTGTGTTTAACAGGGTGGATATGCCATCCCGTGGACAATCTCAAGATAACTGTATTATTACGACATACCCAGCGCGAGCAGAAGTTCTAATGCTTTGATCACTTCCCACAGACATCTTGAACAACACTTTTCATTTCTTTCACAGACATTTTGCATTACGAAGTATTCAGTAGAAGTGTCACTCACCTTAAGTCCCTGAGACGTTCAGCAACGGTCGTACGAAAATAAGGGAAATAAAAAAAATAAACAAATGATTAGTGAACGGAATATGCAAAATTTTAAAATATTTATAAAGAATACATATAAAGTTAATGTAAATACATTTTGTTAACACCCAGGTGTTTTAACATCAATATAATAATATAATAATAAATTCTTTAAGCGCCAAACACGGCGCATAAGGCAGAAACCAGTGCTCTCCAGGTTGTTCGTTGTGACGCCACTCCTCTTAGCTCTTGCACATTATTTAGGCCCAACGTTCTTCCTTCTCTTATTATTGTTCTTCTGAGTGTTTCTTTTGGTCTTCCTTTTTTCCGCTTACCCTCAGGAACCCAAGTGAGCGCCTGTAGTGGTATTCTGTTGTTTTGCATTCGTAGGACATGACCGATATATGACCATCGTCTTTTCCTTATATAGTCGGAGACATATTTCTGCCTAGAGTCTTCTCTTATTTGTCGATTAGTCTTGAATTCTTTCCAACTGATGTTCATGAGTTTTTCTAAGACATTTGTTCTCGAATGTATTCAGCTTGTTCTCCAATGATTTTGTTATTTTCCAACTCTCACAAGACCAATTTTAACCGAGAGATGACACAAATTATTTATTGCTTCTTGGGATATACTTTGATTGAAATATTGCAAGAGAATTTTAACGCGAAACAGGTCAACGTTTATGGTGGTACTTCATTTAGAACTTAGCTAATAACACTACATGCCGTATCAGAACTTAGCTAATAACACTACATGCCGTATTTAGAACTTAGCTAATAACACTACATGCCGTATTTAGAACTTAGCTAATAACACTACATGCCGTATTTAGAACTTAGCTAATAACACTACATGCCGTATTTAGAACTTAGCTAATAACACTACATGCCGTATTTAGAACTTAGCTAATAACACTACATGCCGTATTTAGAACTTAGCTAATAACACTACATGCCGTATTTAGAACTTAGCTAATAACACTACATGCCGTATTTAGAACTTAGCTAATAACACTACAAGCCGTATCAAGCGACTAATGTCAAGGCCGTATCAAGCGACTAATGTCAAGGCCGTATCAAGCGACTAATGTCAAGGCTGTGAGTGATGTTGGCAGCCTCTTTATGTAAAACAAATATGGAGACGCGGTAGCACGGTGGTTAGTGCACTGGCTTCCTAGCTCAGTGGTCCATGGTTCGATCCCCAGTTGAGGTGGGATTTTTTTAGACCGCAAACGGCTCCTGGGTCGACCCAGAGCAACTCTGGGAAGGTTAAGGCGGCCGGTGTGATGCTGACCACATCACCACTAGTGTGCCGATGGTCGAGAAAATATGGGCCTAACACCATATTCCCAAAATGCCTCAAAAGGCATGTAACGGGATCATTTCATCATCATCAGTTGCCATCTCCACAACGAAGGTTGGCTGTAATGGATCTCCAACGTCTTCTGTCTCTTGTCTTGGTGGTGCACACTGATAGACTCTTTCCTGTCCATCTCTTGATGTTATCTTCCCACTTATAGCGCTGTCTTCCCCTTGCACGTTTGCCTTCAGCTCTCCCTTCTGTTATGGTCTTCTGCAAGGTGTTATGCCTTTTTATGTGGCCAAAGTATTTTAGCTGCCGAACCTTGATCTCCCTCATTAGTTCTCTTTTCATGCCTAGATTTTCTAGGACTTCCTTATTTGTTTTCATCTCTTTCCATGAGATACGCCCCATTCTTCTATATATCCACATTTCAAGAGCCTCAATTCTTTCTTCCAAATGCTTTTCATCGTCCATGTTTCCGCACCATACAGAAATGCAGAATATATATAACACTTTATGATTCTCAGTTTTAATTTGTGAGATAACTGTTTAGATGTCAGTATATGTTTCATGTTGTTGAATGTAGCTTTGGCCATTCCTATTCTCTTCTTGATTTCTGTTTCACATCTGCCATCTTCTGTTATTATATGACCAAGATATACGTAGCTATTGACTTGTTCCAGGATTTTCCCATTTACGCTTATCTTTAATGTGGGTTTATCGTCTGTTTTGCTAATTATCATAGTTTTTGTTTTCTCAATATTAATGTCGAGTCCATATTCATGACTTATACTGTTCACTTGCTTCACTAGTTCTTGTAACTCCTGTTCGCTTTCAGCTAACAACACGGTATCATCTGCATATCTAAGGTTGTTTATTGACCTTCCACTGATGTTCAGTCCTGGTATTTTCTGTATCTGTTTGAAAATTTTTTCGGTGTATAAATTAAATAGGCAGGGGGACAGCACACAACCTTGTCTGACACCTCTTTTTATGTCTATGTATGGTGAATAATTCCTTCCCGATCTTACTGTGGCAGTTTGCTCCCAATAAAGGTTACTGAGTATTCTTATATCTTTTCCATCAATACCTATGTCTTTGAGGCATTCAATTATTTTCTCATGATGGATTCTGTCAAAAGCCTTCTTATAGTCAATGAAGCACACATACATACTTTTTTGGACCTCTGTATATTTTTCTGCTAATCTTCTTAGGCAAAATATTGCCTCTCTTGTTCCACTGTTCCGTCTAAAACCAAACTGTTCTTCTTGGATTTCGCTGTCTACTTTACTTTTTATTCTCTCCTGTATGATTTTGAGCAGTATCTTAATTGCATGACTCATCAGGCTGATTGTTCTGAAGTCTGAACATTCTGTTGCATTTGGTTTTTTGGGCAATGTTATAAAAACTGATGTCTTCATGTCGTGTGGTAAATATCCTGTATTGTATATATCATTGCATATTTCTGTGATTGTATCTATACCAAAGCTCTCCAGAGCTTCTATCATTTCAATTTTTATGTTATCCACGCCTGCTGATCTTCTTTTTTGTATCATATGAATGGCATTCTCTACTTCTGATCTGAGAATGTTTGGGCCTTCATTAGAATCTGGTGATGGTTTTTTACCTCTGTTGTCCTCGAATAGTTCTTTTACGTATTCTGCCCATCTGTTTGATATGTCTTTCTCATCAAGTAATATTACACCATTTTTGTTCTTGATACAGCTTCCTCCTTGTGCAAACCGCGACCGATTTGATAATTTCTTTATTTCTTCATGCATATCTCTTGTCATGTGCTTTGCTTCCACGTCTTCTATTTCCTTACATTTTGTTTCTATCCACCGTTCTTTTGCTTCTCTACACATAGTACGTATGTCATTGTCTATTGTTTTATATTCTGGAGTGTTTTTTTGCTTTCTTTCTTTCTGCCATTTTATTCAAGATGTCATCTGTCATCCAAATTTGATTTTTCTTAGACTCCTTTTTAGGTAAATTTGCATTTGCTGATTGTATGCTTGTTTTTAAGCATTCCCATTTTGCGGTTGCTTTTTCTTCTGGGTTTTCTCTTCTATACTGCTCCATGCTTTCTGTCAATAACTGTTGGTATTTATTTTTGACGTCGATTAAATATTTCTGTTTTATATCTGGTTGTTTCAGCGCTGATATTTCTATCTGGGGTTCCTCCTGTCTTCTGTTTCCAGCTCTTTTCAGCTTTATATTTACTTTGATGACAACTGGATTGTGATCTGAATTTATGTCGGCGCCAGGATGTGTCTTTGCACTTGTGACACTGTTCTTAAATCTATGTTTTATCATGATATATCGATTTGATTACGTGTTACATCTCCTGGGCTTTTCCATGTGTATAATTTCCTTGGGTGGTGTTCAAAAAAGGTGTTACATATGACCAGCTGGTTTTCTTCACAGAACTGGATAAGTCTGTCTCCTCTATCATTTCTTGTCCCTAATCCATACTGTCCTACTATTTTCTTGTATTTTCCTTTTCCTACTTTTGCATTCATATCACCCATTACTATCAACACATCTGTAGATTTGACTGGTTTAAGTGTGTGTTGTAGCTCTTCATAGTATTCTTCTATTTCTTCCTCGCTGTGATCTTTAGTTGGTGCATAAGTTTGTAAGATTGATATGTCGAATGGCTTTGCTCTCATCTTTAGTAACATCATTCTGTCATTGTGTGTCCAGTATCCACATACGTATTTTTCTAACTCCTTCTTTATCAACATTCCTACCCCTCTTTCGTGTTTCTCTCCTCCTGAGTGTATAAGCGTGTACTGGTCTCTTGTTATGTAGCCTGTATCCAAAAGTCTTGCCTCTGCAACTCCCAGTATATCGAGTTTCATGTCGGTTGCCTCTAATATAAGATTGTCAAGCTTTCCTTCTCCGTTTAGAGTTCTAACATTCCATGTTCCTATTTTTAGGCTTCTCCTACTAGTTTTTAGGTGGTCTTTCTCAGAATGCTCCCTTTCAACAGAATTTAAGGAACACTCGTCATTATGTACTTCCTTACTCATTAGAGGAGTTGCCTCTTCCCTGTTAAATTGTACAGTAGATTCTTCCCCAGGGGACAGAGAGTTCTCTAGATATCGGTTCTTATCTTGTTGTTGTGATCTCATTACGTTCTGTAGGAAGTACGTGGTAAGGCCCCAATCTCTTCCACGGTGGCTAGCCATTGTCTTTTTCTATGTCCGACATGCCTCTAGTGCGCCACACACTGTGCTGTTTCGCTTTACGAGCCGTTGATCTTCTCAGATTCCTCCGCCTCACTCACCGTCTCAGTCTTTGTGTACTAGGGATGGACATTCCCTTGAGTAAGATTGCTCCTACTCCACCCATGTAGTTTAGCCAGTCAGCCGAGACTGTTGCCCGGGATGTGGCCACCGCCGTACACAAGCGGTATTCGAGGAGCCATACATGAGCTAGACAAAGAGAGGAGAACCAAATAGGATCCTGGCTATCCTAAAAAGGACATGGCTGTCTCTCACCGTGAGGTACTATCCCTCTCTCTTTATCCTACATCTCATTTACCCTCTCCTTAATCTGCTGAACCGATATATCATCTACCGATGACATTTAAAAAAAAAAGTAATTCTTATATTTTCATGCATAATTTTATTTTGAATAAACACTTTGGCATTACAGTCACGTGCGTTAAAGGTTTATACTATTTAATATAAGCATTTGTAGAAATGACTATTTATATACGTGTAAATAAGCTCATAAATTGTGACGTAAGTATTTGTACAAATGATAATTTATATACATATGAATACGCTTATAAATTGTGACAATAAGCTTTTGTAGAAATAGTGAAATCCACGTATAAATTAGATTGAATTGTAATATATGCATTTGTATAAAGAATAAAATATACGTTTAAATAAGTTTATAAATTGTGACAAATGCATTTGAAGAACTGATAAAGTATACGAGGTTTGTGACACAAGTGTTCGTATGAATGACAGAATATTCGCATAAATAAATTTATAGATTGTTACAAATATGTGTATACGTGCTGACATTTACGTATAAACAAGTTTGTAAACTATTACTTCAGCTTTTGAAGAGATGATTAACTATAAGAAGTTTATAAATTAGGACATAAGTATTTTTAGATGTATTAATGGGGATACATGCAGAAATTAATGACCAGATTGAACTTGAAGAAAGACGCCTACAGGATATAGAATCAAGCACATTTTTTATAGCAATAAAGACATAGAATCCAGTGGACTCTGACTAAATAGTTTGACTATCTAGATTTTGCCGATGACCTGGCATTCTTGTCCCATAACCAAAATCAGATGCAAGACAAAATTAAAATACTTGATGAGAGGTCACAGCAAGTGGGTCTGAAAATTCACAGGGAAAAGACAAAGACAATTAGAATAAATGCAGGAAATGATAACAAGAGTGAACTTGAAGAAACACCACTAAAGGATGTAGAATCGTACACATATCTTGGCAGTAATATAGACAAAGTTGGAGGGACAGACAGTGATATCAAAATAAGAATACAAAAAGCAAGAGAAGCTTTCATTGCATGGGAAACATATGGAGAACAAGAGAAATCAAGTCCAACACGAAAATAAGAATCTTCAACTCAAATGTCAAGTCAGTCCTATTGTACGGCTCTGAAACATGGAGAACAAAAAAACAACAACAACAACCAAAACCCTACATAATTTCAAAAATTGGTGCCTGCATAGGATAGGATTGAAATGGTATGACAAGGTCACTAATGTGGATTTGATGACAAGGTCACTAATGTGGAATTGATGACAGAACCAGACAATCGCCAGTGGAACAAGAGTTGAGTAGAAGACGCTGCGATGGATAGGACAGATACTGAGGAAACCCTGTTGATAGTATTGTAAGGCAGTCCTTGTTCTGGAATCCACAGGGTCAGAGAGGTAGGGGAAGATCAAGAATACTTGGAGAATGACATTAAAGAGATGAGGAAGATATGGACAGACCCCACCTGTTGATGGCATAGGACAGACAAACATATCACGTGTTTCTTTAAAGCCTATGCTCGCTTAAAGATATTGATTGATTGATTGATTGATTGGTTTGTAGAAGTGATAAAATATCATTATAACTAATTTTTTATGGCGACATATGCGTCTGTATAAATATGAAAATATGTGTATACATAAGTTGACAAGTTGTGGCATAACTATTTGTGGAAATGATTAAATATACGTATAAACAAGTTGATAAGTTGTGGAATACCATTTGTGGAAATGATTAAATCTACATATAAACAAATTGATAAGTTGTGATAAACATCTGTGCAAATGATGACATATAGGTATAAATAGTTTCACAAATCGTGACATAAGCAAATGTAGAAATGATAACATGTACGTATAAATGAATAATTGTACTTGACATGCATATAAACACAAGAAATAAAACATTATTCCAGAACATTAGAGCAATCACATTTATGTGTGCTGGCATTTAAGACGCAACACAACAACAACAAGCACCATGGAGTGAGAGGCATTTTACAAACAGCACAAAATAATTAGGCCATGCTCTGAAACAAGACAACACACGTAAGTAAAGTCACGCCGAGAACAAAACAAAAAACAAAAATCATTCCTCAGAAAATGGTGGTAGATTAAATCGTCCCAATAATTTAAACCTTGTCGTTTCAACTATTCAGTAATTTTTTTAATTGTATTTCAAGATTCCGTGAATATAAAATTTCAGCAAATCGGCTCTCGTTTCTCTAATTTTTCAGCATTTCTGTGATATTTGTTATATTTCACTATTGATGTTTCACAAATATGTTATTTCAGCATTCCAATTGTATTTATTATTCTTCAGTATTTCTGCAATCCTGATATATGGAAATGAGTCAGGGACAATTGGTAAACCAGTATATTAGGCCATAGAGATTTTGTTTTACAGAAGAAAGATAAAAATACCACGGACAACTAAAAAAGAGCAACGGAGATGTCCTGAAAGAATCCAAGGCAGAAAAGAAGCGTACAATTCATTTTAAAAGAAAGCAATTCACTTTCGTTGGGCATATTATGAGAAGATAAAAGATGGAATATGTCTTGTCACGAAATACTTTCGTTCTTTTTTCTGGTCTTAAATTTTCTCTGGCCATACTTACTCGAACCATCCTGTCTAAGGCAACGTTTCCTTGTTTATTGTTTACGCTCTCATCGTTTCACGGTTGTCTTATCATATCTTGCCCTACTTGTCACTCCCTTGGTATTACCTGACCTCTTGGCCTATTTGAAGCAACATTGACATTTATCTGTGCAGTGTGAAGTGTTTACGTTATGTAGCAGCTTCTGCCCGACATGAAAAAGCATCAGTAAGTAACATGACGGGTTGACTGAACAAACGATTGATAGCTGGACATCGGTAGCAAATAATTGCCCCAAACCATGTTGTGCAGTTTTCCCAATATGGATATATATATATATATATATATATATATATATATATATATATATATATATATATATATATATATATATATATATATATATATATAGAGAGAGAGAGAGAGAGAGAGAGAGAGAGCCGTCTTCCGCTGTCCAAAGGTACTTTCATCTGACTCACTGGGGTTAAACTAAACGCTCAGGGAGGGTATCATTTCTAAGATGAAGTGGTGCATGGAAGCTGAGGTCGCCTGATGACTATGTCAAGACACCCATATTTAGCAGAGACATTTGTCTCCTTTCAGTTCAGTCTGTGGTTCAAGTTACCAGCAGTGACAGAACCCAACATCAATTCGGTAGTACAAGTTGCAGCATTTGATGCTAGACACCAACTTCAAACGGGTCTTGAAGACGCTTGACAGCCTTTGTAATTTTCTCAGCTGTAATGCATAAGACGTGTTATAGGCTCAAGACTTGACTGTTTTAGAGATTAAAGTCCACGGCACCTCTGCGAACCAACAACAGCTGAAGCAGACGCCAACCGCCCCACACCGAAAGCTAAGTACTATATCAGTGCAGCCAAAGAACATTGTACAGTTTTCCCTAATTTTTACCACAGTTTAAATCATCCGATGATGATAAATAATATCGTCTTTTTGTTATAAACAACTTTGTTTATTTTACATTGTTAAACGATAAGTGAATATTAAAGCTGTTTATGTGAAACTGTAAAGCGATAGTTGGATTAATCACAATTGAGTGAAGTGATTGTCTGCACCCGTATGACTCATATTGTTCTAAATACATAACCAGATAGAGCTATTAGATTAAGATTTGGCTGAATCACTTTCAACTGGGGGCTCAGAAAATACGAGTCAATATTTCCTCACAGAAGGTACGGGAGAATAATTAGTTCATAACAGCGTAGATTATTTCTGTTGTGTTGCTTATTTGTCTATATAATCCTGTGAGGCTCCCTAATTTAGAAGCATCATTCTTCTACTTGTATCTGTACCAAGAGTCATCTAGAGTGAAGGTTGATGACCTTTGAATACCCTTATAATTATACTCTGAGGTTAGCCATTGTTGGACTACTCCTGCGGAGCAGGGGAGAAAATCACGCAACAGTCGTGACAACAGGAATTATTTAAGGAAAAATAGATAAAGGACGACAGAGAGAGAAGCAACGGGAGAGTAAATATCGTAGCGTTAAAATAAAGTCAACACCTTACATACTTCGTCGTTCCCATTCTACCGTGAGGTATAGAGGTTTGGAAGAGAAAGCGCCAGACCACCCTATCGGCTGTCTTCCTCCTGGCCTGGTTCCATTCTAGTCCTCGGTCCTTCAAAGATTGTCTAATGTTGTCCTCCCAGCGGACTCTGGGTCGTCTTGGGGATCTGGATCCCTGGCTCTTTGTTTCCCATGCTTGTCGTGCTAGCCGATCTTCTCCCATTCTGGAAACATGGCCAAACCATCTTAGTTGGGACTGTTCTACTTGGGTCTGCAGGGGGTGGGATTTAAGGCCTTGACGTATTGTCTGGTTGCGGACCATGTCTCTTCTTGTTACTTCAACCACCTTCCTCAGATACCTCATTTATGAGGTTTGGATCTGGCTTTTGTGGGTTGTAGTCATTGCCCATGACTCGCAGCCATATGTCAAGACTGGGACATAGGTGGAGCAGTATACAGCCATCTTGGTTTTCTTATCAACCTCTCTCTTGCTGAGGAATCCTCGATTTATGGCCTGAAAAAGTCTCCCAGCTGCTGCTTTTCGAGTGGCCAACTCTTCTTTGATGCCTCCCTTTCGGTCTATAATAGCTCCGAGGTATTTAAAGTGGTCGACCTGCTCCAGGATCTATTCTCCCAGCTTAATCTGATGTCTTCTTTCTTCTCGTGATATCACCATGGATTTTGTTTTAGAGCTGCTTATGACATCCCTCTCTTCTCCAGCTCTTCCTTCCAGACTTGCAGGTTGGATTGGAGATGTGTCTCTGATTTAGCAATCAGGGCAACATCATCAGCAAATGCCAGCTCTGAAATACAGATCTGTCTCATCTTCCAGTACCCCACTGAATACTTTCTTGTTCTCTCCTTACATGCCTTGATGACATCATCCATTAGGAGTATGAAAAGATAAGGTGACAGGATATCACCTTGTCTTACACCAGTTTTGGTTCTGAACCCTTCTGACTTATGGTTTGCTGTCCTCACATAATTTCTGCAAGACTTGTAGAAGCTCTGTATAGCATGAATCAGAGGTGCTGGAATATCCTTCCTTGCCAAACAGTCCCAAAGTTTGCTCCAGGGGACCCTGTCAAACGCCTTTTCCAGATCTATGAAACAAAGATGGATCTCACTCTTATACTCAAGAGCCTTTTCACTCAGCTGTCTGAGTGTGAAGATTAGGTCTTGAGTACTTCGGTTTGCTCGGAATCCGCACTGGACCTCATTCAATTGTGGCTCAGCTAGGCGTAGGAGTCTCTGCTCTAGGATTCTAGAGTAGATTTTACCAGGGACACTGAGAAGGGATATCCTCTATGGTTTCCACACTGTCGATTGTCACCCTTTTTGAAAATTTTTGTTATGATGGCAATCTCCCAATCATTTGGTATGGTCTTGTTGCACCACGCAGCCTGTAGGACCTTTAAGAGTAATAGGTCACCTGATGCTCTCATGTACTTAACCATTTCTGGTGTTATACCATCATGCCTGTGGCGTGAGGTTTTATTTTGGCTGTAAGATCAGTATAGTACTGACAATTACAGAAATAGAATTTCTGCAGAAAATGGTGAAGTCCCAGTGTCTGAGAGAACTACTGGTATCACAAATTAGTTACGGCTGTGAATGTTCTGATCTCGAAACAATAGTAGAGAGGAGACCGACATAAAGTGCCACCTCCGCTGTGTAACTAACTGTGATATTAATAAACAAGGAAACAGATTTTACTTAACAAAGATAAAATTGACAAGTCGTTCAAATACAATTTCCTTATTATTTATTTTGTATATACACTATCTACTCTTGTGCTGAAGGGTGAATGTTGAAAAATGGAATGCAATGAATTTGTAAGTTTACATATTATTTACAAATATATATATATATATATATATATGTATATATATATATATATATATATATATATATATATATATATATATATATATATATATATATATATATATATATATATATATATATATATATATATATATATATATATATATATATATATATATATATATATATATATATATATATATATATATATATATATATATATATATATATAAAACTAAATATTACAACAAGTTTTCCAATTATAGGAACAAAAATTATATCAGCTGTGCTGTTATTCAATTATAGTACATGTATCAGCTGTGCTGTTAATTAAGGATATAACACTTATCAGCTATGCTGTAATTTTCGTATAATTTATCCACTATGATCTTATTATTGTCTCTTGCTACGCTAATTCACGTTTTCTTCATTGACTTAGATTTTTGCTCACAATGCCGACAGAAATGGTACTAATGTGTACTCATCTCTTAGAAGTGCTGTCCTTCTTGGTTTGGTTGACACAAAACACCAGCGGTTGATCGTTTCGTTAGCCCACCCAAGACTGAGGGGGACTAAAGATGTAGAGTCTTGACAACCTCTATGCTCCTGCGGAGTTCCAGGCAGCTGGATTGACGACCCACGATCTCAGTTTTTATGACACGTATAAACCTGTAACAAGGAAAAATAGGGGCTAATTTCTGTCCTCAAGCCCACCTATTTCTAATGTGGATGAAATGAGCGTGTGCCTCAGTGTTTGCATGTAGGATGAATGACAACATGGCTCAGTATGATTTAGCAATAGCGAGACAAGACAGGTGTCTACTTGCAAAACATTCTTTCTGATAAACTAATACATGGATATCATTCAATAATATAAATTCAATGCATGAATACATTCAATAATATAAATTCAATACATGAATACATTCAATACATGAATACATCCCATAATATAAGTTCAATACATGACTACATCCAATAATATGTACACCTAGGTGTGATACAACCATTTCCTTCCCCCTATAATATACCAGGCCCTCTCTGACGAGTGATATACAAGCTGGTAACATATATCCTAACAATAACGTTATGTTCTTATGATAGGAGTATATGCGACGAGGACTGTTTGGTGATATATCAGGTTGGAGTTATAGGAGACAATAGATTGGAGTTAGATGAGACAATAGATTGAGTCCTAACAAGGACTGTTTTGGTTATTTGGCAGTTGGTCTTATCTGAGATAATAGACAAGTTATAGGAGACAATAGACTGAGTCCTAACAAGGACTGTTTTGGTTATATTACAGTTGGAGTTAGATGAGACAATAGATTGAAGTATAGGAGACAATAGGTTGAAGTATGAGTCCTATTAGCCTTCGTCTATTCAATCATAATAGGAAATACAATCATTATACTTAATTTACCCAAGATACAATCAGTAACCTGATAGGTAGTATAAATGACACACAACAAATACCAACATTATAGACCTGCGGAAAGCCTATTTTCCTAAAGGTTATCGTAAACATATTTACCCTCCAAGATTTTAAAAGGCCAGTTTGACTCGACTAGTGAAGTAGGCTGCAGGTCGATGCCCTCAGGTAAGCAATAAATCGTGACAGCTTCTCTCCTCTTCAGTTGGTCGGTATCTCTGGCGTCGTCTCGGTGATGTGTGATTATGCATAAAATCCGCCCGATTATATAGGCAGGTAAATACTTAAGGAAAGCTTTCGGTTGGTTCCTGGCGGAGCAAGCTGATTGGGTTCCTCCGGTTTGGTACCTGGTCTCATACAGCCTAATTTTATTCAGTTTTAATCCGCCATCTTGCGTGAACATGATGGCCGTTAATTTATTCTGTCTCAGAGACTGGTGAACGTTGCTCGTTGATTGGTTGAAGCAAATCTGTATCTCGACATAGTGATTAACAAAGTAGTGGGTTACACTCGTTTCACGACATAGCCCCCTCCTTTCCTAGCTGTGACTTGTCATAGCTGACGTGTAAACACCTGCTGTAGTTAATCATTTTGCGTCTGTCCTTCCGGAGTAATAGGGTGTCGACTTAAAAAATCAGCTCCTACATTGTCTCTTCCCGGAATGTAATTCACGGTAAAGGAATAAGGCGCAAGAAGCAGACTCCACCTTAACAATCTCGAATTTAGCTTTTTAGATGCAGCCAAGAATGTTAAAGGTTAGTGATCGCTTTGGACAATGAAGTGTGTCCCATACAGATAAGGTGAAAATTTGTCGATGGACCAAATTAGAGCCAAACATTCTTTCTCTATGGTCGAGTAGTTCAACTCAGCTGCATTCAGCTTCCTACTGGCGTAGGCGACTGGTAAAAGTTCCTCCGGCAGGGCTTTTGATTTCTGCAAGAGAGTTGCACCAATACTTATACTGCTAGCGTCCGTCCTTAATACAAATTCCTGCGTGATATCGGGTAGCGTAAGGATTGGTTTGCTGGTGAGTTTTGCTTTTAGCTCTGTGTAAGCTTTTTCACAATCAGCATTCCATTGGATTTTGTAAGGCTGTCCTTTCTTCGTTAAGTTAGTTAACGGTGCACACAGAGAGTTAAAGTGGGGTATGTACTTCTGATAGAACCCACATAATGACACGAATGATCTCACATCTTTCTTCGTTTGAGGTCTGGGTGCCTTCTTTAACTTCTCTATATTCTTTGGGTCAGGAGACATATGACCTGTAGAAATAGTGTGACCTAAGAATTCCAACTCCTTACAACCGATATAGCACTTGGTTGGACGTGCAGTCAATCCAGTGGCTCTCAGTCTGTCAAACAACATGGAGAGCGCTACTATATGCTCTTCAAATGTGTTTGTAGCAACAAGAATGTCATCCATAAAGTTAGTGATATGGGGATTTTGTAGAGGTTCCAACAATTTCCTCATCATTCTTGAAAAGATACTGGGAGCATTTTTCAGCCCAAAGGGTAGTACATTAAACTCGTAGTGTCCGTCTGATGTACTAAATGCCAGCATTTTCCTAACTTCTGGTTTCACTGGTATTTGGTAGTATCCCTTGCTTAGATCTACCTTCGATAAATACCTAGCCTTACTCAGTGTAGAGAACAGCTGGTTGGTGTCAGGTAATGGGTCCACCTGAGATTCTGTGATCGCATATAGCTTCTTGTAGTAAATACATAACCTGTGTTCACCACTAGGCTTCCTTAATAGCACCACACTTGAGCTATAGGGAGATTCAGACTTTGAAATAATTCTCTTTTAAGAGATAGTCAATCTCATCCTTGAGTGTTTGTGCTTGCTATTGTTCAGTCCATGTCCGCAGCAATGCTTCCAGTGGACTGTGTATGGGGACGGCAATACAACAACGTTGCCGGACCCACACCTATTTCTATTGTAAGGGGCAGTATACCAAAGTGGGGCCTGTCTCCCTCAACTGTTTGGTACAGCCCTGGTTCCTACCTCCTTTGGTTCGGGTTTGTTTCTGCAGCTTTTTTAATACTGGTTGCTGACTAACCAAATTTTCCAAATGATCCAGGCCATGGTGTTCCGACAAATATCTAGTCGGGGTGGGATGTCTCTCGTCCCCTCTCTGTACAATACGGAGAGTTGCCATGGTTACTGGTGTAACAGTAGACTTGTTGGGATTTCGTTTTCTCGTTATCACTGCTTCTACCTGTTGTTTTCTCTTGTGTATCTTCTTTGTGGGCCTACGTCCGCAACAATGCTTCCCTAGGTCCTGTAACTGGTCTACGCTTCTGAATGAGGTTACCTGGTTACATTCTGAACAGGATTTCATATACCGACTTATGTCTTCAATTATTCCTGGCCAGTAATATCGCAATGCTATATTTTGACCAGTGGCCCCTTTTCCTCTGTGGCCACTGCCTGATGTAGCATGCTCTTGCTCCATAATTTCCTCCCTATAGAATTTTGGCACTACCAGCTGTCCATGCCCTTTAGGTCCTTTTCCAGCTTGTCTGTAGAGTAGGCCATTTTCCATATAGTAGTCTCCTTTCTCTGGAGGGTTATGGGCCTTTGGCAATTTGCCAAAACAAGGCTTCAATGTGCTGTCTGCTGTTTGAGCCTTTTTCATCTTTGTACGATGAATGGTTATTGGATCTCCCTCCTCCTTTTTGGTGCTCGACCTGGTATGGTTTGCTGCCATGACAACAGGTTTTATTGGGTCACCCAAAAAGACATATTTACATCCTATTACCAGCGGGTATATAGGATCATCACTCACTGCTGCTCTTATCACTCCTTCCACATAGCGAGTTCTCACGTTGATCCTTGCTATGGGAAGTGTCATGGTGCCGGTTCCCTGCATTGCCCCTTGTATGTCCACTGTTTCTGTGGTAAGTTGGTCAGGGTGCACTAGGGTTGCACTCACGACTGAGTCGAATTCCAAACCTGAATCATATAAGCACTGAATTTTAGTGCCATTACATGTCACTTCCTCACAGACAGGGGGATGATGGAGGTCATTCTGACTACCTGCCAGTTCCTTCCTTCCCTTGTTCCCTGTTGTGAGACACGCAGCGTAATAAGGAGGGTTGTTCCTTCTGCAGTCTGCAGTATTGTGGTTACTCATTAGACAAGTTTTACACCACTTTCCTTCCTTCCGGTAAGGTGTCTTATCCGATCTTAGAGGGTTTTTGTCCTTTTGGTCCAATTTTTGTTTGTTCCTTGTGGTATGGTCTTTTTGTTCATATTTGGTATAGTTTTGTGATGATGTGAAGTTTTCATCCTGCTTTTTCCTATTTCCTAATACTTCTGCCTGAGCTGCTTGATATCTCTCAGCAACAGTTACAATATCTTCCAATCTCTCTGCTCCTTGTTCCATGATAAACTTCCTCATTTCTTGAGGCATGGACTCTTTCACTTGCTCCATCATTATCATTTCTTTCAGATCCTGACACTTTCCTAAACTACTCCATTTTTCCAAATAGGTTTCCACTCTAGCAGAGAATTGGTGATAGTTTTCTCCTGGAAGAAGTTTAGCTGTTCGGAATTTCTTTCTATATGATTCTGAGTTCTTTTCATATCTCACAAGCAGTGCCTGCTTCAGGATTTCATAATCTTCCTGGTCATCTCTTGAGAGCTTCAAATATACATCGTAGGCAACACCTCTCAATCCCTGAGATAGTTTAAGACTCCACTTTTCTTTCACTAAGCCATAGGTAGTGGCAAGTCTTTCGTATCTATCCAGGTACGACTCAATGGCGTCTTCTTTTTCAACAAATGGGTCCAGATGAAAATTCATGGCCCCACTTGAGGTGCTCTGGCTGGAGCTACTCTCTGAGTGAGGTGAGCTACCACCATTATTGCCAGTATTTGCCTGAATTTCAAGCTCTTTTAATCTCAACTGATGGTCTCTCTCTGCTTGTAATTTCCTTTCCTCAGCTTCAATTTTCTTTGCCTCATTTTCAGCCCGAGTCTTTTGTCTTCTCTCTGAGCTTCCAGTCTTTTGTCTTCTCTCTCAGCTTCCAGTCTTTTGGCTTCTCTTTCAGCTTCTGCTTGCAACCGCCTTTCTTCAGCCTCCAATTTCTTTGCTTCTCTATCAGCCTCTAATTTCCTTGCTTCAGTCTCTAATTGCAACTTTCTTTCTTCCCTATCCATGTGTTTGTCCACTTCTGTTGTGACATACTGAGTAAGAGCATCACCTGTCATGTTTAATTCCTTACCCATCTGCATGATCGCAGTCCTGAACTTCACTAGATCAGCCATGGCGTTACTTAGATAGGGTATGTAAATTTACTATAACCCAATTATTGTAATTAAACTTAATTAATTTAAATGAACAAATAATTTCCGTGCAACTTTGTGAGCATCAACTATTTACTGAGTACTAAATGGTACTCCTCCTAAGAAAACAATAAAAAATCCTATTATACAATTTTTTTCGAAAATTTGTTTCTTATGTTATCTATGGGTGGCACACGATAGAGTGTAGATAGATGAATAGACTAAGTATGGCTCAAGATATACAGAAATATCCCAGGAACGAGCCCCCAGTGTGGCGTGGGGTTTTATTTTGGCTGTAAGATCAGTATAGTACTGACAATTACAGAAATAGAATTTCTGCAGAAAATGGTGAAGTCCCAGTGTCTGAGAGAACTACTGGTATCACAAATTAGTTACGGCTGTGAATGTTCTGATCTCGAAACAATAGTAGAGAGGAGACCGACATAAAGTGCCACCTCCGCTGTGTAACTAACTGTGATATTAATAAACAAGGAAACAGATTTTACTTAACAAAGATAAAATTGACAAGTCGTTCAAATACAATTTCCTTATTATTTATTTTGTATATACACTATCTACTCTTGTGCTGAAGGGTGAATGTTGAAAAATGGAATGTAATGAATTTGTAAGTTTACATATGATTTACAAATATATATATATATATATATATATATATATATATATATATATATATATATATATATATATATATATATATATATAGATATATATATATATATATATATATATATATAACTAAATATTACAACAAGTTTTCCAATTATAGGAACAAAAATTATATCAGCTGTGCTGTTATTCAATTATAGTACATGTATCAGCTGTGCTGTTAATTAAGGATATAACACTTATCAGCTACGCTGTTATTTTCGTATAATTTATCCACTATGATCTTATTATTGTCTCTTGCTACGCTAATTCACGTTTTCTTCATTGACTTAGATTTTGCTCACAATGCCGACAGAAATGGTACTAATGTGTACTCATCTCTTAGAAGTGCTGTCCTTCTTGGTTTGGTTGACACAAAACACCAGCGGTTGATCGTTTCGTTAGCCCACCCAAGACTGAGGGGGACTAAAGATGTAGAGTCTTGACAACCTCTATGCTCCTGCGGAGTTCCAGGCAGCTGGATTGACGACCCACGATCTCAGTTTTTATGACACGTATAAACCTGTAACAAGGAAAAATAGGGGCTAATTTCTGTCCTCAAGCCCACCTATTTCTAATGTGGATGAAATGAGCGTGTGCCTCAGTGTTTGCATGTAGGATGAATGACAACATGGCTCAGTATGATTTAGCAATAGCGAGACAAGACAGGTGTCTACTTGCAAAACATTCTTTCTGATAAACTAATACATGGATATCATTCAATAATATAAATTCAATGCATGAATACATTCAATAATATAAATTCAATACATGAATACATTCAATACATGAATACATCCCATAATATAAGTTCAATACATGACTACATCCAATAATATGTACACCTAGGTGTGATACAACCATTTCCTTCCCCCTATAATATACAAGACCCTCTCTGACGAGTGATATACAAGCTGGTAACATATATCCTAACAATAACGTTATGTTCTTATGATAGGAGTATATGCGACGAGGACTGTTTGGTGATATATCAGGTTGGAGTTATAGGAGACAATAGATTGGAGTTAGATGAGACAATAGATTGAGTCCTAACAAGGACTGTTTTGGTTATTTGGCAGTTGGTCTTATCTGAGATAATAGACAAGTTATAGGAGACAATAGACTGAGTCCTAACAAGGACTGTTTTGGTTATATTACAGTTGGAGTTAGATGAGACAATAGATTGAAGTATAGGAGACAATAGGTTGAAGTATGAGTCCTATTAGCCTTCGTCTATTCAATCATAATAGGAAATACAATCATTATACTTAATTTACCCAAGATACAATCAGTAACCTGATAGGTAGTATAAATGACACACAACAAATACCAACATTATAGACCTGCGGAAAGCCTATTTTCCTAAAGGTTATCGTAAACATATTTACCCTCCAAGATTTAAAAAGGCCAGTTTGACTCGACTAGTGAAGTAGGCTGCAGGTCGATGCCCTCAGGTAAGCAATAAATCGTGACAGCTTCTCTCCTCTTCAGTTGGTCGGTATCTCTGGCGTCGTCTCGGTGATGTGTGATTATGCATAAAATCCGCCCGATTATATAGGCAGGTAAATACTTAAGGAAAGCTTTCGGTTGGTTCCTGGCGGAGCAAGCTGATTGGGTTCCTCCGGTTTGGTACCTGGTCTCATACAGCCTAATTTTATTCAGTTTTAATCCGCCATCTTGCGTGAACATGATGGCCGTTAATTTATTCTGTCTCAGAGACTGGTGAACGTTGCTCGTTGATTGGTTGAAGCAAATCTGTATCTCGACATAGTGATTAACAAAGTAGTGGGTTACACTCGTTTCACGACAATGCCCTGCAGCTTTGCCCATCTTGATTTTCTCCAGTGCTGCCTTCAGTTCTTCCATCTTTATGTCATCTTCACCATCATTGGTTTTCTCTTCTGTGCTAGTGGTTATCGTTTCTGATGCTTCACTATGCTCACCATCCAGGAGTTCTGAGAAATATTCTTTTCATCTTTCCATTACTTCCTTCGGGGCAGTAAGCAATTTGCCTTGCTTGTCCTTTATAAATTTGAGAGGGCATTGTTTTTCCTTCCTCGTATTCTTTAGGGTCTTATAGAACAATTTCTGGTTTTCTTGCGCATCTTTTTCTAGCTTTTCTCCAAATTCTTCACAGGACTTCTGTTTTGCTGCTAGCACTTTGTTCTTTGCTTCTGTTCTGAGTGTCACATATTCTCTATATTTTTCCATTTGTCCTGTTGTGTTTTTAGCTCCTAAGTATTGTTTCCATGCCATTTTCTTCTCTCTTATTTTCTCTTTGATTTCCTCTGTCCACCAAGGTGTCCTCTTTCTCTTGTTCCCAAGTCGGACTTCACTGCATGCTTCTGCAGCAGCTGTCTTTATGATGTCCTTGAATTTAATCCAGAGGGTTTCCAAGTTATCAGGTTGTTCTTCTGTGTTGCTCACCGCTGCAGCAATAAGCCCCTGATATCTGGTCTTAATTTCTGGCTCTCTCAGCTTGTAGGTCTTAATGCTCATTTCTCCCGTTCGTTTACTTTGTTTCTTGCGTGATGTTGGGCAGTTCCTAGGCTGAGCAACTCTTTCAGTTGTTCTTTTGATTGTAAGCAGGTGGTGGTCACTTCCAATCTCTGGCCCCCTCCAGACTCTAGCATCCCGGACATATTTGAATGATCTTCTCCTAACAATGGCATAGTCGATCACTGACTTCTCATACTTTGTTGGTTCACATCTAGTGTATGCATGTATGCACTTATGTGGGAACTTTGTGCTTATAATGATCAGATTCTGCTCACTGCCGAATCTAAGGAGTCGCTTTCCATTGTCATTGAGAGTATCTTCTCCATATCTTCCGATAACTCCATCCCATCTAGCATGGTCATTTCCAACTCTGGCATTGAAATCTCCGAGCATGATAATTTCATCTAGGCAGTCATCCACTGTCCTTTGAAGCAGCTCGAAGAATTCCTCCCTGACCTCTGCTCTCTCATCCTCATTTGGCCCATACACTATGACCAGGTTGACTATGGTTTCTCCTTCTTTTAGTTTTACAACCATAATGCGCTCCGAGACTAAGTTCCAACCCTTTGTCATAAAATTAACGAGTGATACAACGTAAAAATATCTCCAAAGGATAAAATGTAAGGATAAAAACCAATGCGTAAGCTGCTGGAATACATGATCGCCCGCGCCGCGGGTCATCAGGTGTTAGACTTGAAGGCAAAACGGAACGAGGATCAAAAGACAAAAATCTGACTGAACGCGTACTTGAACTAGCGAGGTTAATGGACGCAAATTGGTGGGGCAAGGAGGAAAAGTCACGTTTCCCCCCCCCCCCCCCCCAAGTTGACATAAAGTAAGGAATTCGACAGAAGGGACCTTGGATATGATACGCCACAGTCATTTATTGGACGCTTTTGCGATACCAAGCCTTTGATTTGAATTCAGCGGCTAAACGCAGATGCTTGAAATATTACAAAATTTAAAAAGTAACTTTTTCTTAATATTAATGTTAGGAATATAAAAATTAGCTGGCCGGATGGCCCATTCTGAGCAGTGAAATAATATGTTTTTAATTTTACAGACGGATAGATAATAATGAAAATAATGACAAAAGACACTGTTGTTCACAACAGCGAAAGACTGCATTGAATCAAAAGTGTCGCTATTTGCACAAAAAATCGCGACCTCGAGACGCAGGTGTTCAAATCTACTTAGCATGGAAGAGAAGGGATATTGGTGGAAGCTGTGTCTAAAAATAACTTTTAACGACAAAATTTTGGAGGGGAGAGAAAGGTTGGTTCAAAAATCAAGTACGTTTGGTGAAAACGCAAGTAGAGACGGACAGACTAACAGATAAAAATCCATACTTGACTGAAGCATGACTGAAATGACTTTAGTGTAGGAAATTTGAATTTAAAAAAACCAAGGCATTGATTGGCCACAGACAATCATATTATCCGCGCTCAGACGAGCTTTTTGCCATTCCTCAATAGTTGTCCAGTGATAGACACAGCAAATTTCAAGTGTGGTGATTTCCAAATGAAATAAATTGAAATAAGTTCAGGGACGCCATACTATAGCCAGCAGCTCAGCTGAGTTTTGCTAGCATTTCTGTGTTCTTTATTCATAATCTGGTAAGATTGAAATTATTTCTTTGTATATTTTGAATATTGTTTAATGTTCGAGTGATTTGATACTGCCATATCGAAATCTAGCCTTACAAACAAGTAAGGATTCGCTCTGGACCCCCCGCCCTAGTTCAGGGTCTAGGGACAAACAATATATAAACTACAGCAAGGTTTAGGAAGGGGTGATCAAGTGTTGAGAACAGTGAATCATATCACCTATCCTATTCTATGGCAGTGAGATAATGCACCTATTTCAGAATCTGT
This sequence comes from Oreohelix idahoensis, assembly GCA_024509875.1. Lineage (NCBI taxonomy): Eukaryota > Metazoa > Mollusca > Gastropoda > Stylommatophora > Oreohelicidae > Oreohelix > Oreohelix idahoensis. The sequence continues at coordinate 540,340 of JAMPIV010015289.1, read as the reverse complement.
AGACTGGGGAAACTTACCCTATGCGAAACCAACTAGGTAAGATGTGCTGTCTGGTCAGAGAGAACTGACCCTGTTTATGTGGTGTTATTGTAATTTGTTATGTGTAGAAGTGGCTTATTAGGTAAGGTTCTGAGCAAAAACCAATACTTTATTTCAGAGCTGTGAGTTCGATCTTGACACTAAGGTGGTGTCAAATGCTGATTACTAATTGAAGTGAGGACCCGTGCAGGGTACATTTCGACAGAACATCTGTGTATTGCTCAAGCACGGAGAGGTGGGGCCATCATATTCCAGCACCAGAACAAATCTGGCAAAGTTAAGTAGGCTAGCTGGCCTGCTGAACTTACACCAACTTCATAAAACTAGCACCCAAGAGAATTTACTACTGAAGCATCCCATTTCCTTCCATCATTAATGGACAATGCTGTGTAGGCATAAACAGGGAGGGATGAAGCCACCCCAACAGCACATCCATTCATAGTTTTCCCAGGAAAATTAACATTACGAACAGTAATACTATAATTAATCTTGAAGATTGCATATGTAAACATCTTTCATTTAACATGCCATATATTCATGCCATTCATTCATAAATTTCAAAATCTTTGCATAAGTTCTGGCCAAAATAAAACCTTGGTTCAGAACAAATAAATTTAAAAAAGATTTTCTATTCTAAATTTAACCAACTGAATTTAGTTCATTGTGTTATAAATTTTATTGATAGTATTAGATTTAATTAATATCTGTGGGTGTGTGTATATGTCCATACAACACATTGCATTCAGTACCCTAGATTTTAACGTAGCCACATTCATTAGTAAAAAAAAGATATGTGTGAGGTCATAAAGTGGTAGCACGAAAGGGCCTTCTGTATATTCACAGCTACAATTATCTCAGGAGCCTTTACAGCTGACCTCACGCATCACACTAGGTGATAACACCACCATACAATACCATCAAAATCCACTACATATATTGGGGTCTTGTCCAGGGATATTTAGCATAAACAGTAATATAAGAATCTCCTGGTGGGAGAAATAAAATTAGGGGAACAAAATTGTAAAATTCCCTTAAAATTAAAAGTGTCCCTTTAAATTAAAAGGGCAATTAGAAGTTGGTGAATCTTCACAGCCAGTAATAATTAATTAGTTAACTGGTTAGTTAGAATTAGTTAGACTATAGTCATAAGAAGTACTTAGTGTATTTACTGGTTAGAGATTTATCTTGTATATTATTATATTGTCTAAAAAGTATGGCGGAGCTAGCAAAATTCCGATCAGCTGCTGTGCTGACCGCAAAGGAGATGGGAATGGATGGTCAGATTTTAATTCAATACGTAACGGCTGAATGTGATAAATATATTGAACGGGAAGAAAGGAGATTAGAAAAAGAGGCTGAAAGAAAATTAGAGTCTGAAAGGTTGGCTGAAGAGAAGAGGTTAGAGGCGGATAGAGAAATTAAGAGGCTGCAGATTGAGGCAGAAGACAAACGACAGCAAAGGGAGGCAGAAGATAAAAAGGCCGAAAGGGAGGCAGAAGATAGAAGGTTGCAAAGGGAGCACGAATTACGACTAAGGGAGCTGGAATTACAAGGCCAGGCTCCTGAAAATGGTGCCAGCCCTTTTGCCTCAGATGCTACGCCCAGTCTGGGAGCCTCAAACTCAGCTATGGGGTTTCATTTAGACCATTTTGTTGAAAAAGACGATGACATAGAGGGGTACCTAGGACGTTTTGAGTTATTAGCTACTACATATGGGTTAGAGAGAGAGAGGTGGAGTTTAAAGCTATCACAGGGACTGAGAGGTACTTCTTATGAAGTCTTTGCTAAAATGAACAGGGAAGACCAAGACAATTATGACATGTTAAAGCAGGCTTTGTTATTAAGGTACGAGAAGAATGGTGAATTTTATCGTAAGAAATTTAGAAATGCCAAACTGTTGCCTGGGGAGACATACCACCAATTCTCTGCTAGACTGGAAACCTATTTGGAGAAATGGACTGCTCTGGGGAAGACCCAAGATCTTAAAGAAATGATCATGATTGAGCAATTGAGAGAGTCCATGGCTCCAGACATGAGAAAATTTCTCATGGAACAAGGTGCAGAGAAGTTGGGAGAGGTTTTAAATGTCGCTGAGAGGTATCAGGCAGCCCAGGCAGAGGTAAGTGGTGCTAAAAAGAAGCACATAGACAATTTTAAAGCTCCACAGCAATTTAATAAATTTGATAATAGAGAGCAGGGAAATAAAAGTAGGACAAACTTTGAGCGGCCAAGAAATGACTATCGCGACAGAAACTCACAGTTCAATGACCAAAAGTTCAATGAAAGAAAACCGTTGAACCAAGAAAAAAGATGGTGTAAATGGTGCAAGAAGGATAACCATAACACCGAATTTTGTAGAAGGAAACCTTCAAACATTGCTGCAATGAAGTCGGGGACGCAAAGATTAAAGGTTAATCCTAATGGACAACAGGAACCTTATCACCCCCCAGTTTGTGAAGATGTTATTTGTAATGGGGTCACCATAAGGTGCCTTTATGATACAGGTTTGGATTAAGATTCAGTTGTGAAGTCTAGCCTAGTGGACCCAAGTCAGTATACCACAGAAACAGTGGAAATACAAGGGGCGACCAAGGACATACCACTCATGACACTTCCCATCGCAAGGATAACGGTGAAAACTCGCTATGTGGAAGGAGAAATCAGAGCAGCAGTGATAGATGAACCAATCTACCCTCTGATATTGGGGTGTAGATACGTCTTCTTGGGGAATCCCGAGAAACCTGTGATCATGGCGACAGTGCAGACCAGGTCACAGAAGAAGGAGGAAGAAGGTGAACCTATAAATGCTCATCCAGAGGAGATGAGGAAGGCGCAGGCTGAGGATAGGACACTCAAGCCATGTTTTAAAAAATTGCCCAAATGCCACACACCTCCGAGCAAGGGAGAGTACTTTGTGAAGAACAGATTATTATATAGGAAGACAGGAACTAGATCCACTGGTCACGGACAGTTAGTTCTTCCCAAGATATATAGGGCAAACTTAATAAGGAGCTTACATGTTGGAAAAGATGGTGACCATGAGAAAGTCGGTACCATCTGCCAAAAGATTGCTCGAAAATACTATTGGCCCGACGTAAATGTCGATGTTGAAAACTTTGTAGAAGCATGTGGCGTATTTCATGAGGGAACACCCACAAAGGGAAAATATGTGCAGGACCTAGAAACGCCACGGGGCAACTTTAGGCCTGAAAGGAAAAATAATTATACTTGGGTAGACAAAGTGGAATGGGAGCCCCCTTTTCACACCCAGTCTTCACTTGAATGGATTAACATGGCCACTATGCGAAGAGTACAAAGAAGAAATTTTACCCAGGATAGGATGACAATCCCTCGGTCAGACTTATATAAACTGGAAGAACAGACAAGAGAGCGAAGATCTCTCATAAGCAATCTAAAGTGGGGAGACAAACCCCAGAAAAAAATTGGTAGTGGTCGATTTGTGAGTGATGATTCTAGGAAGAAAAGTCCTCATTATAAAGCTTCTAAGGGACGGGACCCGATGAGTTCCATGAAAAATAAGTATGATAAATTAAAGATCCAGATGTAACTTTATTAAGGACCTGGACGGATGAGAAGGCGGAAGAACCTGTTACCTCATCTTATCAATACGTGAACGAACTGACCACTCGTTTGAAAGCGGGATGGAAACTGGCAAATGATAATTTGAAACAAGCCAGGAAGAAACATGCAGCATATTTTAATAGGAAGGCAAAGGACCGAGAACTAGCTGTGGGAGAGAAGGTGCTTCTTCTACTACCCGGTAGCCAGAATAAATTACAAATTGGTTGGCAAGGTCCATATACGGTTCTAGAGAAGGTGTCTAGAACAAACTATAAAATTGACAAAAAGGGGAAGGAGAAAGTTTATCATGTAAACTTATTAAAGAAGTATCTGGACAGACCACTCCAGGAAAGCACCCCCTTATTGACCTTGGCTATTGCAACCCAGATGCAAAAGGAACCACTCACCTCACATGAATACCCATTACATCCTTGTGAAACAGCAGCACAGGTAAAAGTCAGTAAGCACCTGACTAAAAACCAGAGGGAGAGAGTTCAACAGGTTCTGGAGGAACATACAGATGTATTAACAGATAAACCAGGCCATACAAATTTGCTACAGTATGACATGAAACTGGTAGACTCAAACCCAATCTGTATGAGAGCCTATTCTATTCCGTTCGCGAAGGAGAAGGCATTGAAGGAAGAAATAGATTATTTGCTGAAGGAGGGGATTATTTCGCACAGTGAATCATCTTTTAGTTCTAGTGTCGTTTTGTTGAGAAAACCGTCTGGGGAACACAGACTGTGCATAGATTACAGGAAACTGAATGCTGTCACAGAAGGACAAGTGGATCCATTACCAGACACAAAACAGTTATTTGCCAGACTGAACAAGGCAAAATACTTTTCAAAGGTGGATCTTAGTAAAGGCTATTACCAGATCCCAGTGAAGCCTGAAGTGAGACCTTATTTGGCTTTTAGCACTTCGGATGGACATTATGAATTCAATATGCTACCATTCGGACTGAAAAATGCTCCGAGTGTGTTTTCAAGGATGATGCGCAAATTGTTGGATCCCCTGAATAACCCATGTATCACGAATTTCATGGATGATATTCTCGTCGCCACAGAGACATTTGAAGAACACATTGAAGCTCTAGAAATGTTATTTAATAGACTTCGGGAGGCGAACTTAACTGCTAGGCCAACAAAATGTTGTATTGGATGCAAAGAGTTGGAATTCTTGGGACACACTGTATATCAGGGTAACATGACCCCTGATCCTAAGAACTTGGAAAAACTGCAGAGAGCACCTAGACCACAAACAAAAAAGGACGTGCGATCATTCGTGTCGTTATGCGGATTTTATCAGAAATACATCAAAAATTTTAACGCTATTTGTGCTCCTCTGACTGATCTGACTCGCAAGGGACTTCCAGATAAAATTATTTGGACTGCACAATGTGAACTAGCGTCCCAAGAGTTAAAGGAAAAACTCACTAGCAGGCCTATTCTCAAACTGCCTGATTTGACACAGGACTTTGTCTTAAGAACCGATGCAAGTAATGTAGGACTCGGAGGGGCTTTGTTGCAAAGATCATCTTCACCTGATGGGGAACTGAAACCAGTCGCTTATGCAAGCCGCAAATTGAATAAGGCGGAACAAGGATACTCCACAAGCGAAAAAGAATGTTTAGCGTTAATCTGGGCAATAAAGAAGTTTCAAATCTATCTGTATGGTAGGACTTTTGTGGTGGAGACGGATCATCAGCCTCTCGTATTCTTATCTCAGGCTAAGCATGAAAACGCAAGATTGCTGAGGTGGTCTTTATTACTTCAACCTTATCAGTTTAGTATCCAATATATCCCAGGCAAATTGAATGTCGGTGCAGATTTCCTCAGTCGGCACCCCTGTGATCAAAATTAGAGTAATGGCAGACGGGAGGAGAGATTTTATCTATGTGTATCACTGGTTTTGGAACTTGCCGTAGGCATGTTTTCAAGTGGGGAGATGTGTCATAAAATTAACGAGTGATACAACGTAAAAATATCTCCAAAGGATAAAATGTAAGGATAAAAACCAATGCGTAAGCTGCTGGAATACATGATCGCCCGCGCCGCGGGTCATCAGGTGTTAGACTTGAAGGCAAAACGGAACGAGGATCAAAAGACAAAAATCTGACTGAACGCGTACTTGAACTAGCGAGGTTAATGGACGCAAATTGGTGGGGCAAGGAGGAAAAGTCACGCCCCCCCCCCCCCCCCCCTAAGTTGACATAAAGTAAGGAATTCGACAGAAGGGACCTTGGATATGATACGCCACAGTCATTTATTGGACGCTTTTGCGATACCAAGCCTTTGATTTGAATTCAGCGGCTAAACGCAGATGCTTGAAATATTACAAAATTTAAAAAGTAACTTTTTCTTAATATTAATGTTAGGAATATAAAAATTAGCTGGCCGGATGGCCCATTCTGAGCAGTGAAATAATATGTTTTTAATTTTACAGACGGATAGATAATAATGAAAATAATGACAAAAGACACTGTTGTTCACAACAGCGAAAGACTGCATTGAATCAAAAGTGTCGCTATTTGCACAAAAAATCGCGACCTCGAGACGCAGGTGTTCAAATCTACTTAGCATGGAAGAGAAGGGATATTGGTGGAAGCTGTGTCTAAAAATAACTTTTAACGACAAAATTTTGGAGAGGAGAGAAAGGTTGGTTCAAAAATCAAGTACGTTTGGTGAAAACGCAAGTAGAGACGGACAGACTAACAGATAAAAATCCATACTTGACTGAAGCATGACTGAAATGACTTTAGTGTAGGAAATTTGAATTTAAAAAAAACCAAGGCATTGATTGGCCACAGACAATCATATTATCCGCGCTCAGACGAGCTTTTTTGCCATTCCTCAATAGTTGTCCAGTGATAGACACAGTAAATTTCAAGTGTGGTGATTTCCAAATGAAATAAATTGAAATAAGTTCAGGGACGCCTGTTAAACTCTGTTTAGTTGTTAACTCATACTGGCTACTAGTTGTTGAATCACGCTTTATTTGTTAAATGACGTGAATGTCCACCAGTTGATAAATGTAGATGTTGGGACTGGTGTAGTAAAGTGTAACGATTGTCAACTCATTAAACCCAGCACAGTTTTGGTCATACAGGTCATCTTGTCCTGGAACGTGATGAGGCTCCGACAAGAATGTGAGTGTAAACAATGAGTGTGTATGTGAATGTCAGAACGCGAATGGTAGCATGATTCGATAGAGTTGACAGGTTGGTAGTACATCACTCATACTCACACTGTTCGAATTCAAGAAGTACTGGAACTACGGTGGTCTTTTTATAACATTTAATGGGACGCACACTTGGACAGTACGTGTATGGTTACAGGAACAAATGTCGACATAGACAGCATAATGTTGATCACAGGAATATCATCTTAAGTTAGCATTCATGCTTGGCAAATATCATAATGGAGCATTCGTAAATAAGCATTCAGAGTTCCATCATGTAAATCATCTGGCTTTACTGACTGGGCACGTCAGACCATAACCAATATATAGGAAGGCTCCTAGACCTAACCTCGTCTAGTGAATATCCCTTCACGTAAAGTTCAATATATATATTTTCCATAAAGATATAGGAATCCCAGACATGGGTTCTCACATGTAGCAGTGATCTCTTGGTTCATCGAGCGATAGTACAGGCATCCCTTTTTCTCACTCGATAAATACAAAGTATATGAATTTCAACATGGCTGTTCTTCTCTCGTGAGTTTCACTCACTATAGGACCCAGACCAAAATTGGTCATTCGTTAAATGTCCTCATTTCTTCATAGCTTCTCTCATAGAGGTGATTGAATAATATCATACAATCTAGTGTTGATATATAGGAATGTCGTCTTCCTTTGAATAAATATTCTTTTCAAAAGTACCACTGTGCATCTGTTTATCAACAACGATGGCGAAGCCCAAGTTCATAATAAATTGTGGTTTTACCTTTCTATGCGAAATATAACTTTGCCATTCCTTGGCAAAAGAGAATAAACACTGGGGTAAAGTACATACAACATGTCTAAATGACTATCACTTTTCCCCATTGACTTATCGATCACTTTTTCGGCGATAGGCCGGCTACATCAAAATTCTACATCCAGACAGGATGACGGCCATGAATCACACCCCTTGCTAGCGATACTTCCGCTGCATAGCCTTTGACCTTTTCTAGCGACAACCAACATAGTTCGACTTAGAAATGTAAAGATATCCATATATAAGACAGACTCGTCCTACTCATACAAACACTACGTATAAATTCAGGCCATAGATATACTGAAGCAAGAACAATCTATTCCTACCCAGCCAAAGAATAAATCGCAGTAGGCCTAGACTCGTCCGCGGAGTCCGATCGAAGATGACGGAACTACTTTCAAGGGAAGTAACTCAAAAATGACTTCTCCTTAAGCACTTAAAAAGGAAATACTTTGATTACAAAATATTTGCGAACATAATAAGTATATAAATGTATTATATTGCAAGATAGTAAAAATTGCCCTTTACAGTCTTACCACACCTCCCGGGAAAAAAAAAAAAAAATTTTTTTTTTTTTAAATACATCTAGGAGCACGTAGAATAGGCTCACAACGCAAGAATACTGCGCAGATGAAAATATCAGGAATAACTATAATTCCTAATATGACCGGTGAGAATATATCTCAAAATCTGAGAGAAATTGTTTCTCTACGAATAAATGTTTCCAGGAAGGTGTGATGTACGTATAATACAATTCTGGTAATTATACAATGCATACCAAAAATTCACACTATAATCTTAAATTTATGATTTATGAAGAAACAATCATCAAAGAACAGCGGTGAATAAACATCAATAAACCGCTAAGTAGCGATACCATCATTCTATTATTAAATTACAAATGTGTATCTTAGTAAAGAAACAAAAAATAACTGTTGTAAAGTTATACATATTAAAAAGATCCAATATTTAACAGTTAAGTGGCATCATGTGGGCATCTGGACAGAATGTCCGCCATCACATTTTCTGAACCACGGATAGCTCGTACCGAGAAATGAAAAGGTTGAAGAGCGATTGCGTATCGAGTTGATCTCGAGCTCTTCAAGTTCTTACTTTGGATAGCCGTAAGAGCTTTTTGGTCAGTTTCCACTACGAAATGCGCGCCCAGAAGGAATCTTTGGAGTTTGAGAATTGACCAAACCATTGCCAATAATTCACGGTCTAAAACCGAGTAATTCCTTTCTGCAGCATTAAGTTTTCTGGATATATACATTACAGGATGCAGAGTTCCAGAGTACTCTTGCATTAGTGCCGCTCCAATCCCAGTGGATGAAGCGTCACTACGAAGAACAAATGTCTTATCTGTTGTAGGTAACACTAAAATAGGTGGTGATGAAAACATAGTTTTGATCTTCTCTAGTGAAGATTGGCATTCATGAGACCAGTGAACCATGTTAGGCGACCCTTTCTTTAATAGTGTAGAGAGAGGTGCCATGATAGAGGACAGATTCGGAATGAAACGTCCATAAAATTGTATGAGACCTAAAAGACTTCGCACTTGCTTTTTAGTCCTAGGGATAGAGATGTTAAGTATCTTAGTGATATTATGGTCTTCTGTCTTCAAGAAACCGTGACCTACTCGATGGCCTAAGAAAGCAATTTCGCTAAAGCCAATACAAGCTTTAGATGGTTTTGCTGTCAGGTTATACTCACGCAGAGTTGATAATAATTCAACTAACCCTGAATAGTGATCTTCCCAAGTATCGCTGAAAAGACAGATGTCGTCTAGATAAGCAATGACATCTGACCGATACGATAGGATTCGACGCATCATGCGTACAAATGTAGCTGGTGCGTTCATAAGGCCGAAAGGCATAAAATTCCATTGGAAAAGGCCTCTGGGAGTAGAGAAAGCGGTAAGAGGTTTGGCGCGTTCGGATAATGGAACTTGCCAATATCCTTTAGACAAATCAAGTTTAGTGAAAAAATGCGATTTAGAAAGACGAGTAAGTAGCTCTTCTAGTAAAGGCATAGGTTCAGCATCGAACTTCGTAACTTGATTCAATTTGCGATAGTCAACGCAAAGACGTATGTTATTGTCTTTTTTTCGAACAATAACCATCGGCGAAGAATATGCAGAAGTGGATGGTTCGATTATTTGTAAATCTATCATTTCATCCAACTCCTTTTCAACCTGTGTTTGGAAATGTATAGGGATAGGATAAGGTCTAACCCTAATTGGAGTATGTTCAGTTAGAACAATGTCATGCTCAATGACATGAGTTTGTCCAGGGATGTCAGTGAGGACATCCTGAAATGTTTGTAACATAGACGAAACTTGTCGCCGTTCTCCTAGAGACAAATCAGGAGAAACAGTAACGTCTTTCCATGATTCACTAGAATGAAGTGGGATCATTGGAAGCGGAAGATTAACATCCGAAAAACTTGTTTCCTCATCCTGTATTACAGACAGTGATGAGTAATGACCATGTTTGACATGAGAATCGTCCGTTGCCTGGAAAATAGGCTGTAGATAGTCAGGACGTTCATGGAACTCCGTAAGCATATTGATGTGGAAGGTTTTATGCTTCCCGTTGATATCGACGATGTAGTCAACATCTGAAATTTTCGATATTATATCGTACGGACCTTTCCAACTAATAAGGAGTCTATTTTCACGACAAGGTAGCAAAACAAATGCTTTGTCACCAGGACAAAGTTGTCGTAAAGTTCTCTTCTTATTAGCAAATTGTCTTGCCTTCTGCTTAGCAAATTCAGAAGAGGACGTTGCCAATTTGCATGCTTCGATAATCTTTTGTCTCAGCGCGATGACATACTCGTAAGAAGATTTTGTGTCATCGTCAATATTGTCAGCTGTTATAAGATCATGCAGCAAAGACATTGGGCCGCGCGGTCGCGCGCCAAAGACAAGTTCAAAGGGAGAAAACCCTGTATGTTCATTGGGGACCTCTCTGTACGCGAAGAGGGCCGCGGGTAAAACCCTATCCCAATCTTGAGGATGATCCTCAGTTATCTTCCCTAATAAGTTCTTAAGTGTTCTATTTAGTCGCTCGACCATCCCATTGGACATAGGATGATAGATGCTACTCAAAGATCTCTCTATCTGTAGAGTAGACATTACTTGAGACATGGTATCCGATATCAGTTGGGTGCCATGATCTGATAATATTTCTCCGGGGAATCCCAGCCGAGAAAATATAAGCCAAAGAGCATCTGCAATGTCAGCGGTAGTAATGCTCTTTAGAGGGATAGCCTCTGGCCAACGTGTGCACATGTCTACACACGTTAAGATAAACTGATGTCCTCTAGCAGATTTGATCTTGAATGGACCAATGATGTCTATCGCCATTTTCTGGAATGGACGAATAGGAATATCTGCAGCCTGAATAGGCGCAGCATGACGAGGACCTTTGGATTTGACTTCTTGACATACTTTACAGGATCGACAATAGATCCGTATGTCCTTGTTCACAAAAGGCCAAAAGAAAGCCGCAAGAACTCTTGACTTTGTACGGGAAAAACCCATGTGACCAGCACACTGAGAGTCGTGTGCATGTTGTAAGATCTTAACTCTCAAATTCTTGGGTACAAGAATCTGAGAATGACTTGACTTAGTGGAGTCTTGCACCATACGTACAAGTACGCCATTCTTCATTGTAATCCAAGATTTACAATTTGAATCTTTATTCGGATCACCTTTCGTTACAAGAGTGAAGAATTTCTTAAGAGTCGGATCTTCTTCTTGTTGTTTTATAAACGAGTCACGAGAAATTACCAAGGGATCATCTTGGTTATGCACTTCATTATCTTCAACAGATGAAGTTTCAGGCATATTGAGAGCTTGAGCTCTAGTGACTACCGCATTAGCAGATTGCATATTTTGATTTTCCCAAACGGAAATTTGCTCCGGAGTGCATTCTTTGACTCCGTGAATGCGACCGATGATAAGATCAGCGATCGGATTCGGCAAAAGACATGCGTGTACATCTCCTGTGAAGAAAGGAGTAGCAATCCTAATGATAGCGGTAGAGTATTTCTCTATGGTGCCGCCAAATGTTACGCATTTGACTACTTTGCCTGTAGAATGAGAAGGATCTATGAGTGACTGCCTAACCCCAATAGTTGTGCATCCAGAATCAAAAAGTACTGAGACTGGATTGTCATTTACTAAACCTTTGTGTAAGACAAGAGAACCTCTCCCATCATGCGCGATTGACGCAGGAAGAGCGGGAAGAGGATGCCCACAGCTTAAAGTAGACACTGTGGTTGGCTCAAATAATGTTTTGCATTGGGGGCACTGAGATGCTCTCCCAAAATCAAAAGCGGCACATGCCATATTATTAGAGTCATCATTATCTTTATTTTGTTTATAGGCTTCGTGGGACTCTTGCTGTGCAGAGTTCGCCTGGTAATGAGCTTTATGTTTTTTGAATTGTGCTCTACCTCTGTTATTATTGCCTCTGTACTTATCATTGTTTCCACTATTATAACCCCTACTCGGGTTTGAATCATAGCTCCTTTGGTTACTATCATCATATTCATTATAATGAGTATCTCTGTAATTATGATCTTGTTGTCTCCATGAAGGAAAACTTGGATAGTTTCTAGAATGACTTCCTTTGCGAAAGTTCCTGTAATTATGACCACCCCTGAATCGAGGGCTGTCAGCTCTTCTCCAGGTATTCGAAGAAGAACCCTGAAATGATTGGTTACCTTGGTTCTGATAACTGTAATAGTTACCTTTTTTATTAAACCTATTTTGAGGTCCTTGGAATTTGTGAGAGTGATTAGGGTTGTATGGTGTTGCAGAAGCAACTGGCATACCTTCTTTAACCTTACTGTTGCTAATAGCTACGTCCGGATGTGCAGTGACGTATTGGGTACAATATTGTTCCATTTCTTTTAGAGACTTAGGTTTACGCTCATGTAAGAATTCGAGGAAAGGTTTATTTATACTTGACATAATCTTGTCTCTGAGTATCAAGTCCATAAGGGCTTCATAAGTCTTTTCTGTTTTGGATAGCTCAATCCAACGATCAAATGTAAGACGTGTCCTTGCAATGAATTCTGAGAATTCTACACCTGCCTCAGGCACCATTGTCTTAAACAACTTCCGATAACCCTCTTCAGACAACTGATACTTCTTTAATAAGGCTGCCCTAATAACATCATAGTTATCTTTGTCAGCCTCTTCAACCAAACTTAAACTAGTCAGAGAATCACCTTTCAGATTTTCTGATAACTGGTTAGCATATTGTGATTTGTCCACATTATGTGCTCGACACGAGCGTTCAAATCTATTTAGCCAGAATGTTATGTCATCACTGGAAGGGTTGAACGCTGGTACCTTGACCTTGTAAGTAAAGGGTTTACCATTACCACCAGATGCTTGATTACCATCACTTATGTTTGTTAACTTTAACTTTTCTAACTCAAATGCTAAAAGTTCTTTTTTGTGTTCATGCTCTCTTATTGCTTTTTTCTCTTCTGCTTCAGCTTCTCTTTGTAATCTTTTTTCTTCTGCAGCAGCTTGTAATTTTTTCTCTTCTGCTTCAGCTTCTCTTTGTAATCTTTTTTCTTCTGCAGCAGCTTGTAATTTTTTCTCTTCTGCAGCAGCTTGTAATTTTTTCTCTTCTGCAGCAGCTTGTAATTTTTTCTCTTCTGCAGCAGCTTCATCTTTTCTTTTCTCTTTTTCCATTTCCATCTGGAATCTTTTTTCATCAGTCTGTATCTGCAATTTCTTTTGTTCATACTCTCTTTGTAATTTTTTTTCCTCAGCTTCTAATCTTTTCTCCTCAATCAATGCTTTTCTTTCTTCAGCAGCTAATGCTTTGTCATATTGAGCAACTGCCCATTCTTCTAATTGCTGACCAGTCTTATCAAGAGCCTTGCCTTGTGTGATAAAATAATCTAATGTAGACATCTTGTCTAATAAGATCAGTAATTTGCAAAAGTAAATAAATTCACTTTCTTAGTCTTAATCAAAGACCTTGTATGATAACTTTTTAACCTGTGGAAAATAGTACTTAACTATCCCAATCACTGTGGGAAACAAGCCTTACAAAGGTCTTGTATAAATCCTTATATAATAACAGCTATAAGTTGCTGGTTCACTCTATAATATAAGTGCAGTGCACCAGAAATAGTGTTTTATATCATCAACTGTGTACCTTTAGTAATAGCAATTAACTATCAGTTGATTCTTGTACATCAATTTATATGATCAACTATATTTTAAATAGTGTATGTCGATCAGGCACAAAACAAAACAGTTATACAGGAGAACATGAAAACATTTGCGGAAATGAAATAAATGAAATGGGAAAACAATAAAAGATAAACCGCAAGAGGATAACAAATACAAATAACGCCACAGTATATAAATATAAATTGAGAATAGAACTGAAAGATAGAATAGGGTAGACCAACAAATTACAAACAAATCAAAACAAACTAAAGAACAGAGGAATATTACAAAAACAACAATGAGTACAGTCTTCACAGCTAACACTAATAGCAACAGCTGTCGCAGCAAATTTTCAATCAAGAAAATTGCACCTATAGAAACGCACACATCAGACCCTCTATTACGTGGGATACTCTGCTGTGTGACACCGCCCAACCAAAACAACAACCCGCTGGATACAAACAAATATCACATATAAATATTTAAACATAAATACATAATTGCATAAATAGTATGGCAATATGATGTAAATAGAGTGTTGCAGAAAGAATGTGTTGTAAAGAAGGCTCAGTTACACTGCCTAATAGTACAGTACTGTGGTACTTTATTAAACAAATACTTCTGGTCTAATTATTTTAAATTCAACACAGAAATAGAAGCTCCATCGTTGATGTGAATGATAACAATCGATGTAGGACTTCTCAGTTCAATAACATTTCCTTTCGCAAACACTGTCAAATATTCTCCAGTCCTGATGTGTAATGTTCTATGTTTCAACCAAGCTTGCTGTGTAACACTGTCAGTTGTATGGCAAATGTCCAACGAACCAAATGTCAACAAACGCTGACCTAGTTACCGCATACTGTCGACAGGACAGGTCACGCTGACATCACTGTAGAGTTGTACTGCTGATGTATTTGTGTGTCGTAACAGACCCCAAGGAACGTCTGGTCTCAGTAGTTTACTTCTCAATATGGTCACTGTGCAGGTTGACCCAGGAAGCTGGCACACCAGTTGTTAAACTCTGTTTAGTTGTTAACTCATACTGGCTACTAGTTGTTGAATCACGCTTTATTTGTTAAATGACGTGAATGTCCACCAGTTGATAAATGTAGATGTTGGGACTGGTGTAGTAAAGTGTAACGATTGTCAACTCATTAAACCCAGCACAGTTTTGGTCATACAGGTCATCTTGTCCTGGAACGTGATGAGGCTCCGACAAGAATGTGAGTGTAAACAATGAGTGTGTATGTGAATGTCAGAACGCGAATGGTAGCATGATTCGATAGAGTTGACAGGTTGGTAGTACATCACTCATACTCACACTGTTCGAATTCAAGAAGTACTGGAACTACGGTGGTCTTTTTATAACATTTAATGGGACGCACACTTGGACAGTACGTGTATGGTTACAGGAACAAATGTCGACATAGACAGCATAATGTTGATCACAGGAATATCATCTTAAGTTAGCATTCATGCTTGGCAAATATCATAATGGAGCATTCGTAAATAAGCATTCAGAGTTCCATCATGTAAATCATCTGGCTTTACTGACTGGGCACGTCAGACCATAACCAATATATAGGAAGGCTCCTAGACCTAACCTCGTCTAGTGAATATCCCTTCACGTAAAGTTCAATATATATATTTTCCATAAAGATATAGGAATCCCAGACATGGGTTCTCACATGTAGCAGTGATCTCTTGGTTCATCGAGCGATAGTACAGGCATCCCTTTTTCTCACTCGATAAATACAAAGTATATGAATTTCAACATGGCTGTTCTTCTCTCGTGAGTTTCACTCACTATAGGACCCAGACCCAAAATTGGTCATTCGTTAAATGTCCTCATTTCTTCATAGCTTCTCTCATAGAGGTGATTGAATAATATCATACAATCTAGTGTTGATACATAGGAATGTCGTCTTCCTTTGAATAAATATTCTTTTCAAAAGTACCACTGTGCATCTGTTTATCAACAACGATGGCGAAGCCCAAGTTCATAATAAATTGTGGTTTTACCTTTCTATGCGAAATATAACTTTGCCATTCCTTGGCAAAAGAGAATAAACACTGGGGTAAAGTACATACAACATGTCTAAATGACTATCACTTTTCCCCATTGACTTATCGATCACTTTTTCGGCGATAGGCCCGCTACAACAAAATTCGACATCCGGACAGGATGACGGCCATGAATCACACCCCTTGCTAGCGATACTTCCGCTGCATAGCCTTTGACCTTTTCTAGCGACAACCAACATAGTTCGACTTAGAAATGTAAAGATATCCATATATAAGACAGACTCGTCCTACTCATACAAACACTACGTATAAATTCAGGCCATAGATATACTGAAGCAAGAACAATCTATTCCTACCCAGCCAAAGAATAAATCGCAGTAGGCCTAGACTCGTCCGCGGAGTCCGATCGAAGATGACGGAACTACTTTCAAGGGAAGTAACTCAAAAATGACTTCTCCTTAAGCACTTAAAAAGGAAATACTTTGATTACAAAATATTTGCGAACATAATAAGTATATAAATGTATTATATTGCAAGATAGTAAAAATTGCCCTTTACAACGCCATACTATAGCCAGCAGCTCAGCTGAGTTTTGCTAGCATTTCTGTGTTCTTTATTCATAATCTGGTAAGATTGAAATTATTTCTTTGTATATTTTGAATATTGTTTAATGTTCGAGTGATTTGATACTGCCATATCGAAATCTAGCCTTACAAACAAGTAAGGATTCGCTCTGGACCCCCCGCCCTAGTTCAGGGTCTAGGGACAAACAATATATAAACTACAGCAAGGTTTAGGAAGGGGTGATCAAGTGTTGAGAACAGTGAATCATATCACCTATCCTATTCTATGGCAGTGAGATAATGCACCTATTTCAGAATCTGTAGACTGGGGAAACTTACCCTATGCGAAACCAACTAGGTAAGATGTGCTGTCTGGTCAGAGAGAACTGACCCTGTTTATGTGGTGTTATTGTAATTTGTTATGTGTAGAAGTGGCTTATTAGGTAAGGTTCTGAGCAAAAACCAATACTTTATTTCAGAGCTGTGAGTTCGATCTTGACACTAAGGTGGTGTCAAATGCTGATTAATAATTGAAGTGAGGACCCGTGCAGGGTACATTTCGACAGAACATCTGTGTATTGCTCAAGCACGGAGAGGTGGGGCCATCATATTCCAGCACCAGAACAAATCTGGCAAAGTTAAGTAGGCTAGCTGGCCTGCTGAACTTACACCAACTTCATAAAACTAGCACCCAAGAGAATTTACTACTGAAGCATCCCATTTCCTTCCATCATTAATGGACAATGCTGTGTAGGCATAAACAGGGAGGGATGAAGCCACCCCAACAGCACATCCATTCATAGTTTTCCCAGGAAAATTAACATTACGAACAGTAATACTATAATTAATCTTGAAGATTGCATATGTAAACATCTTTCATTTAACATGCCATTTATTCATGCCATTCATTCATAAATTTCAAAATCTTTGCATAAGTTCTGGCCAAAATAAAACCTTGGTTCAGAACAAATAAATTTAAAAAAGATTTTCTATTCTAAATTTAACCAACTGAATTTAGTTCATTGTGTTATAAATTTTATTGATAGTATTAGATTTAATTAATATCTGTGGGTGTGTGTATATGTCCATACAACACATTGCATTCAGTACCCTAGATTTTAACGTAGCCACATTCATTAGTAAAAAAAAAAGATATGTGTGAGGTCATAAAGTGGTAGCACGAAAGGGCCTTCTGTATATTCACAGCTACAATTATCTCAGGAGCCTTCACAGCTGACCTCACGCATCACACTAGGTGATAACACCACCATACAATACCATCAAAATCCACTACATATATTGGGGTCTTGTCCAGGGATATTTAGCATAAACAGTAATATAAGGATCTCCTGGTGGGAGAAATAAAATTAGGGGAACAAAATTGTAAAATTCCCTTAAAATTAAAAGTGTCCCTTTAAATTAAAAGGGCAATTAGAAGTTGGTGAATCTTCACAGCCAGTAATAATTAATTAGTTAACTGGTTAGTTAGAATTAGTTAGACTATAGTCATAAGAAGTACTTAGTGTATTTACTGGTTAGAGATTTATCTTGTATATTATTATATTGTCTAAAAAGTATGGCGGAGCTAGCAAAATTCCGATCAGCTGCTGTGCTGACCGCAAAGGAGATGGGAATGGATGGTCAGATTTTAATTCAATACGTAACGGCTGAATGTGATAAATATATTGAACGGGAAGAAAGGAGATTAGAAAAAGAGGCTGAAAGAAAATTAGAGTCTGAAAGGTTGGCTGAAGAGAAGAGGTTAGAGGCGGATAGAGAAATTAAGAGGCTGCAGATTGAGGCAGAAGACAAACGACAGCAAAGGGAGGCAGAAGATAAAAAGGCCGAAAGGGAGGCAGAAGATAGAAGGTTGCAAAGGGAGCACGAATTACGACTAAGGGAGCTGGAATTACAAGGCCAGGCTCCTGAAAATGGTGCCAGCCCTTTTGCCTCAGATGCTACGCCCAGTCTGGGAGCCTCAAACTCAGCTATGGGGTTTCATTTAGACCATTTTGTTGAAAAAGACGATGACATAGAGGGGTACCTAGGACGTTTTGAGTTATTAGCTACTACATATGGGTTAGAGAGAGAGAGGTGGAGTTTAAAGCTATCACAGGGACTGAGAGGTACTTCTTATGAAGTCTTTGCTAAAATGAACAGGGAAGACCAAGACAATTATGACATGTTAAAGCAGGCTTTGTTATTAAGGTACGAGAAGAATGGTGAATTTTATCGTAAGAAATTTAGAAATGCCAAACTGTTGTCTGGGGAGACATACCACCAATTCTCTGCTAGACTGGAAACCTATTTGGAGAAATGGACTGCTCTGGGGAAGACCCAAGATCTTAAAGAAATGATCATGATTGAGCAATTGAGAGAGTCCATGGCTCCAGACATGAGAAAATTTCTCATGGAACAAGGTGCAGAGAAGTTGGGAGAGGTTTTAAATGTCGCTGAGAGGTATCAGGCAGCCCAGGCAGAGGTAAGTGGTGCTAAAAAGAAGCACATAGACAATTTTAAAGCTCCACAGCAATTTAATAAATTTGATAATAGAGAGCAGGGAAATAAAAGTAGGACAAACTTTGAGCGGCCAAGAAATGACTATCGCGACAGAAACTCACAGTTCAATGACCAAAAGTTCAATGAAAGAAAACCGTTGAACCAAGGAAAAAGATGGTGTAAATGGTGCAAGAAGGATAACCATAACACCGAATTTTGTAGAAGGAAACCTTCAAACATTGCTGCAATGAAGTCGGGGACGCAAAGATTAAAGGTTAATCCTAATGGACAACAGGAACCTTATCACCCCCCAGTTTGTGAGGATGTTATTTGTAATGGGGTCACCATAAGGTGCCTTTATGATACAGGTTTGGATTATGATTCAGTTGTGAAGTCTAGCCTAGTGGACCCAAGTCAGTATACCACAGAAACAGTGGAAATACAAGGGGCGACCAAGGACATACCACTCATGACACTTCCCATCGCAAGGATAACGGTGAAAACTCGCTATGTGGAAGGAGAAATCAGAGCAGCAGTGATAGATGAACCAATCTACCCTCTGATATTGGGGTGTAGATACGTCTTCTTGGGGAATCCCGAGAAACCTGTGATCATGGCGACAGTGCAGACCAGGTCACAGAAGAAGGAGGAAGAAGGTGAACCTATAAATGCTCATCCAGAGGAGATGAGGAAGGCGCAGGCTGAGGATAGGACACTCAAGCCATGTTTTAAAAAATTGCCCAAATGCCACACACCTCCGAGCAAGGGAGAGTACTTTGTGAAGAACAGATTATTATATAGGAAGACAGGAACTAGATCCACTGGTCACGGACAGTTAGTTCTTCCCAAGATATATAGGGCAAACTTAATAAGGAGCTTACATGTTGGAAAAGATGGTGACCATGAGAAAGTCGGTACCATCTGCCAAAAGATTGCTCGAAAATACTATTGGCCCGACGTAAATGTCGATGTTGAAAACTTTGTAGAAGCATGTGGCGTATTTCATGAGGGAACACCCACAAAGGGAAAATATGTGCAGGACCTAGAAACGCCACGGGGCAACTTTAGGCCTGAAAGGAAAACTAATTATACTTGGGTAGACAAAGTGGAATGGGAGCCCCCTTTTCACACCCAGTCTTCACTTGAATGGATTAACATGGCCACTATGCGAAGAGTACAAAGAAGAAATTTTACCCAGGATAAGATGACAATCCCTCGGTCAGACTTATATAAACTGGAAGAACAGACAAGAGAGCGAAGATCTCTCATAAGCAATCTAAAGTGGGGAGACAAACCCCAGAAAAAAATTGGTAGTGGTCGATTTGTGAGTGATGATTCTAGGAAGAAAAGTCCTCATTATAAAGCTTCTAAGGGACGGGACCCGATGGGTTCCATGAAAAATAAGTATGATAAATTAAAGATCCAGATGTAACTTTATTAAGGACCTGGACGGATGAGAAGGCGGAAGAACCTGTTACCTCATCTTATCAATACGTGAACGAACTGACCACTCGTTTGAAAGCTGGATGGAAACTGGCAAATGATAATTTGAAACAAGCCAGGAAGAAACATGCAGCATATTTTAATAGGAAGGCAAAGGACCGAGAACTAGCTGTGGGAGAGAAGGTGCTTCTTCTACTACCCGGTAGCCAGAATAAATTACAAATTGGTTGGCAAGGTCCATATACGGTTCTAGAGAAGGTGTCTAGAACAAACTATAAAATTGACAAAAAGGGGAAGGAGAAAGTTTATCATGTAAACTTATTAAAGAAGTATCTGGACAGACCACTCCAGGAAAGCACCCCCTTATTGACCTTGGCTATTGCAACCCAGATGCAAAAGGAACCACTCACCTCACATGAATACCCATTACATCCTTGTGAAACAGCAGCACAGGTAAAAGTCAGTAAGCACCTGACTAAAAACCAGAGGGAGAGAGTTCAACAGGTTCTGGAGGAACATACAGATGTATTAACAGATAAACCAGGCCATACAAATTTGCTACAGTATGACATGAAACTGGTAGACTCAAACCCAATCTGTATGAGAGCCTATTCTATTCCGTTCGCGAAGGAGAAGGCATTGAAGGAAGAAATAGATTATTTGCTGAAGGAGGGGATTATTTCGCACAGTGAATCATCTTTTAGTTCTAGTGTCGTTTTGTTGAGAAAACCGTCTGGGGAACACAGACTGTGCATAGATTACAGGAAACTGAATGCTGTCACAGAAGGACAAGTGGATCCATTACCAGACACAAAACAGTTATTTGCCAGACTGAACAAGGCAAAATACTTTTCAAAGGTGGATCTTAGTAAAGGCTATTACCAGATCCCAGTGAAGCCTGAAGTGAGACCTTATTTGGCTTTTAGCACTTCGGATGGACATTATGAATTCAATATGCTACCATTCGGACTGAAAAATGCTCCGAGTGTGTTTTCAAGGATGATGCGCAAATTGTTGGATCCCCTGAATAACCCATGTATCACGAATTTCATGGATGATATTCTCGTCGCCACAGAGACATTTGAAGAACACATTGAAGCTCTAGAAATGTTATTTAATAGACTTCGGGAGGCGAACTTAACTGCTAGGCCAACAAAATGTTGTATTGGATGCAAAGAGTTGGAATTCTTGGGACACACTGTATATCAGGGTAACATGACCCCTGATCCTAAGAACTTGGAAAAACTGCAGAGAGCACCTAGACCACAAACAAAAAAGGACGTGCGATCATTCGTGTCGTTATGCGGATTTTATCAGAAATACATCAAAAATTTTAACGCTATTTGTGCTCCTCTGACTGATCTGACTCGCAAGGGACTTCCAGATAAAATTATTTGGACTGCACAATGTGAACTAGCGTTCCAAGAGTTAAAGGAAAAACTCACTAGCAGGCCTATTCTCAAACTGCCTGATTTGACACAGGACTTTGTCTTAAGAACCGATGCAAGTAATGTAGGACTCGGAGGGGCTTTGTTGCAAAGATCATCTTCACCTGATGGGGAACTGAAACCAGTCGCTTATGCAAGCCGCAAATTGAATAAGGCGGAACAAGGATACTCCACAAGCGAAAAAGAATGTTTAGCGTTAATCTGGGCAATAAAGAAGTTTCAAATCTATCTGTATGGTAGGACTTTTGTGGTGGAGACGGATCATCAGCCTCTCGTATTCTTATCTCAGGCTAAGCATGAAAACGCAAGATTGCTGAGGTGGTCTTTATTACTTCAACCTTATCAGTTTAGTATCCAATATATCCCAGGCAAATTGAATGTCGGTGCAGATTTCCTCAGTCGGCACCCCTGTGATCAAAATTAGAGTAATGGCAGACGGGAGGAGAGATTTTATCTATGTGTATCACTGGTTTTGGAACTTGCCGTAGGCATGTTTTCAAGTGGGGAGATGTGTCATAAAATTAACGAGTGATACAACGTAAAAATATCTCCAAAGGATAAAATGTAAGGATAAAAACCAATGCGTAAGCTGCTGGAATACATGATCGCCCGCGCCGCGGGTCATCAGGTGTTAGACTTGAAGGCAAAACGGAACGAGGATCAAAAGACAAAAATCTGACTGAACGCGTACTTGAACTAGCGAGGTTAATGGACGCAAATTGGTGGGGCAAGGAGGAAAAGTCACGTTTTTTCCCCCCCCCCCCCCCCCCAAGTTGACATAAAGTAAGGAATTCGACAGAAGGGACCTTGGATATGATACGCCACAGTCATTTATTGGACGCTTTTGCGATACCAAGCCTTTGATTTGAATTCAGCGGCTAAACGCAGATGCTTGAAATATTACAAAATTTAAAAAGTAACTTTTTCTTAATATTAATGTTAGGAATATAAAAATTAGCTGGCCGGATGGCCCATTCTGAGCAGTGAAATAATATGTTTTTAATTTTACAGACGGATAGATAATAATGAAAATAATGACAAAAGACAGTGTTGTTCACAACAGCGAAAGACTGCATTGAATCAAAAGTGTCGCTATTTGCACAAAAAAATCGCGACCTCGAGACGCAGGTGTTCAAATCTACTTAGCATGGAAGAGAAGGGATATTGGTGGAAGCTGTGTCTAAAAATAACTTTTAACGACAAAATTTTGGAGGGGAGAGAAAGGTTGGTTCAAAAATCAAGTACGTTTTGTGAAAACGCAAGTAGAGACGGACAGACTAACAGATAAAAATCCATACTTGACTGAAGCATGACTGAAATGACTTTAGTGTAGGAAATTTGAATTTAAAAAAAAAACCAAGGCATTGATTGGCCACAGACAATCATATTATCCGCGCTCAGACGAGCTTTTTTGCCATTCCTCAATAGTTGTCCAGTGATAGACACAGTAAATTTCAAGTGTGGTGATTTCCAAATGAAATAAATTGAAATAAGTTCAGGGACGCCATACTATAGCCAGCAGCTCAGCTGAGTTTTGCTAGCATTTCTGTGTTCTTTATTCATAATCTGGTAAGATTGAAATTATTTCTTTGTATATTTTGAATATTGTTTAATGTCGAGAGTGATTTGATACTGCCATATCGAAATCTAGCCTTACAAACAAGTAAGGATTCGCTCTGGACCCCCCGCCCTAGTTCAGGGTCTAGGGACAAACAATATATAAACTACAGCAAGGTTTAGGAAGGGGTGATCAAGTGTTGAGAACAGTGAATCATATCACCTATCCTATTCTATGGCAGTGAGATAATGCACCTATTTCAGAATCTGTAGACTGGGGAAACTTACCCTATGCGAAACCAACTAGGTAAGATGTGCTGTCTGGTCAGAGAGAACTGACCCTGTTTATGTGGTGTTATTGTAATTTGTTATGTGTAGAAGTGGCTTATTAGGTAAGGTTCTGAGCAAAAACCAATACTTTATTTCAGAGCTGTGAGTTCGATCTTGACACTAAGGTGGTGTCAAATGCTGATTACTAATTGAAGTGAGGACCCGTGCAGGGTACATTTCGACAGAACATCTGTGTATTGCTCAAGCACGGAGAGGTGGGGCCATCATATTCCAGCACCAGAACAAATCTGGCAAAGTTAAGTAGGCTAGCTGGCCTGCTGAACTTACACCAACTTCATAAAACTAGCACCCAAGAGAATTTACTACTGAAGCATCCCATTTCCTTCCATCATTAATGGACAATGCTGTGTAGGCATAAACAGGGAGGGATGAAGCCACCCCAACAGCACATCCATTCATAGTTTTCCCAGGAAAATTAACATTACGAACAGTAATACTATAATTAATCTTGAAGATTGCATATGTAAACATCTTTCATTTAACATGCCATTTATTCATGCCATTCATTCATAAATTTCAAAATCTTTGCATAAGTTCTGGCCAAAATAAAACCTTGGTTCAGAACAAATAAATTTAAAAAAGATTTTCTATTCTAAATTTAACCAACTGAATTTAGTTCATTGTGTTATAAATTTTATTGATAGTATTAGATTTAATTAATATCTGTGGGTGTGTGTATATGTCCATACAACACATTGCATTCAGTACCCTAGATTTTAACGTAGCCACATTCATTAGTAAAAAAAAGATATGTGTGAGGTCATAAAGTGGTAGCACGAAAGGGCCTTCTGTATATTCACAGCTACAATTATCTCAGGAGCCTTCACAGCTGACCTCACGCATCACACTAGGTGATAACACCACCATACAATACCATCAAAATCCACTACACCCTTGATACTATCTTTTTGGTGTTTGGCCACAATGCAACACACAACTGATAAATAGTACTGAAAAGAGGACGTTGTGGAGAGACGTGATCTCCCGCACCAATAGGTAAGATAATTGAAGGAGAAGATTCCCTCGTTGTTTCTTACATTTTTCAGTTTCAGAATTATTCCCTCGTTATTTCTTAAATTTTTCTGTTTCGGAATTGTTCCCTCGTTACTTCTTACATTTTTCTGTTTCAGAATTATTCCCTCATTATTTCTTACATTCTTCTGTTTCAGAATTATTCCCTCGTTATTTCTTACATTTCTGTTTCAGAATTATTCCCTCGTTATTTCTTACATTTTTCTGTTTCAGAATGATTCCCTCGTTCTTTCTTACATTTCTCTGTTTCAGAGTTGTTCTCTCGTTATTTCTTACATTTTGTCTGTTTCAGAATTATTCCGTCGTTATTTCTTACATTTTTCTGTTTCAGAATTATTCCCTCGTTATTTCTTACATTTTTCTGTCTCATAATTATTCCCTCGTTATTTCTTACATTTTTCTGTTTCAGAGTTATTCCCTCGTTATTTCTTACATTTTTCTGTTTCAGAATTATTCCCTCGTTATTTCTTACATTTTTCTGTTTCAGAATTATTTCCTCGTTATTTCTTACATTTTTCTGTTTCAGAATTATTCCCTCGTTATTTCTTACATTTTTCTGTTTCAGAATTATTCCCTCGTTATTTCTTACATTTTTTTGTTTCAGAATTATTCCCTCGTTATTTATTACATTTTTCTGTTTTAGAATTATTCCCTCGTTATTTATTACATTTCTCTGTTTCAGAGTTATTCCTTCGTTATTTCTTACAATTCTTTGTTTCAGTTATTCCCTCGTTGTTTCTTACATTTCTCTGTTTCAGAACTATTCCCTCGTTATTTCTTATATTCCTCTGTGTAAAAATTATTCCCTCGTTATTTCTTACATTTTTCTGTTTCAGAATTATTCCCTCGTTATTTTTTACATTTCTGTTTCAGAGTTATTCCCTCGTTATTTCTTACATTTCTCTATCTCTGAATTATTCCCTCGTTATTTCTTATATTCCTCTATGTCAGTATTATTCCCGCGTTATTTCTTACATATTTCTGTTTCAGAGTTATTCCCTCGTTATGTCTTTCATTTCTCTGTTTCAGAATTATTCCCTCGTTATTTCTTGTATTCCTCTGTGTCAGAATTATTCCCTCGTTATTTCTTACATTTCTCCGTTTTAAAGTTATTCCCTCGTTATTTCTTACATTTCTCTGTTTCAGATTTATTCCCTCGTTATTTCTTACATTTCTCTGTTTCAGAGTTATTCCCTCGTTATTTCTTAAATTTCTCTGTTTCAGAATTATTCCCTCGTTATTTCTTATATTCTTCTGTGTCAGAATTATTCCCTCGTTATTTCTTACATTTTTATGTTTCAGAATTATTCCCTCGTTCTTTCTTACATTTCTCTGTTTCAGAGTTGATCTCTCGTTATTTCTTACATTTCTCTGTTTCAGAATTATTTCCTCGTTATTTCTTACATTTTCAGAATTATTCACTCGTTATTTCTTATATTCCTCTGTGTCAGAATTATTCCCTCGTTGTTTCTTACATTTCTCTGTTTCAGAATTATTCCCTCGTTATTTCTTATATTCCTCTGTGTCAGAATTAATCCCTCGTTATTTCTTACATTCCTCTGTTTCAGAGTTATTCCCTCTTTTTTTCTTACATTTCTCTGTTTCAGAGTTATTCCCTCATTATTTCTTACATTTCTCTTTTTTCAGAATTATTCCCTCGTTATTTCTTATATTTCTCTGTGTCAGAATTATTCCCTCGTTGTTTCTTACATTTCTCTGTTTCAGAATTATTCCCTCGTTATTTCTTATATTCCTCTGTGTCAGAATTATTCCCTCGTTATTTCTTACATTTCTCTGATTCAAAGTTATTCCCTCGTTATTTCTTACATTTCTCTGTTTCAGAGTAATTCCCTCGTTATTTCTTACATTTCTCTGTTTCAGAGTTATGCCCTCGTTATTTCTTACATTTCTCTGTTTCAGAGTTATTCCCTCGTTATTTCTTACATTTCTCTGTGTCAGAATTATTCCCTCGTTATTTCTTACATTTCTCTGTTTCAGAGTTATTCCCTCGTTATTTCTTACATTTCTCTGTCTCGGAATTATCTGTCATATCTTTGTTTTTTCATAATCAACCTGGGGTGTGGAGTCGGCAGTTATGTGCGTAGCTGGAGTTGTGATCGGAGTCGGTTACAAGCTTGCAGACTCCAACTCTCATAATGTTAGATTTGTCGAATGTCGTTAAAAAAAATTTAAAAGTCACATTATTTTCCAGACATTGTGAATTTGTATTTATTTTTTCTTTAACCCATTCATTTTAGTCAATGCGCACGAGGACTGACAGTTCTGCAGTAAAACTTCACTCATTTATCCCGCAGAATGTACTTGCTTCTTCCGCTACATGTTAAATATATGTCTCAACACATCTGTATTTATCTACAGCCACCTTCGATCTGCATCGTCTGCTCTGTCTAGAAATTGGAATCATCACAAATAGTTCTCTCATCGCCCTCATTATCTTGACATACTCAAGGTCATCTGGATTTTGAAGAAAAAAAAGTTGAGCAGGAGCGATAACAGCGCCACCGATAAAACTGACAAGAAAGTGGAAAAAGAAAGGCAAATAAAACATTCAGATTAAAGCTGGAATTTAACAATGCGCGAATCACGTAGAGCAAATTCAACTGTGAAAAAAAAATTTACTCTTCGAGGACACTAAGATAAGCCTCAAACCTTAACTTTATATACTGTAAATATATATAATTATTTTTATATTGGGGTGGGGGGGGGGGGAGGGGGAGGGGGTGGTGTGGAGGAGGTGTTTTAAAATTGTTAAAAACATTTTTTTTTTAGTTAGTCACGGCGCATGTATGATAGATATGATTGTGCGTGATCGTGATGCTTCTACTGATTAATAGAGTCGAAATTGGAGTCGTTTTTATTAAAAATTGCAGGTTTCGGAGTCGGAATTTAAAAAATCGTGTCCGACTCCGAAGCCCCGTAATTAACTGTTATATTTGAGTATGTCACAAAAATATTTACTTAAGTATTCCATTAACATTTCTCCGAAAACACCAACGACAGGGATTAACCTTACATATCGGGAAGAGTTACGGGTCTTTGTATTCGAAGACCCGGTGATAATTGAATCCATCAATTAGTTACGTCCCTTGTTTAATTAAAATTGTAGGCAGTGGCTTTATTTCATTCTGAAATATGCTAATTAAGTCCAAGCTAGAGTCTATTTCAAATTTCATATAAGGACAGTTAGATTGATAATGCAAAACATTAAGGACAAATAAAGTTCAAACATGAAAGAAAGATTCAGTTGTGAAAAATTCTATGAAAAGCCAATATCCAGAAGACAACAACGCAAAAAAAAGACAGTTTTGATTTTTGAGAAAGACAGAATTTCGGCATTCAAGGCATACCCCAGTTCCCACGGCACTTTCTGGAATCTTCATAGAAAAGATATTCAGATCAATTTTTTGAACAGTAATGATAATTGGATTAGTTCTGTCACATACTGTAGCATTGGAATTAATTGTTCGAGATTTAAATATCTTCAAGAAGTTCTTCGTGTGAAAAAATATTCAGATTATTCATTTAAACAGCATTGATAATCAGATTAATTATGTTAGACACATTAGCACTAAGGTTAATTGTATGAGATTTAAATATCGCCATTTTAGAGATCACTTTTCATAGTAGATCTTTGAGTAATAACGAATTTAAGAAAAGTTATTTGCGCGATAAAGTAAAGGGGCTGTATGCCAAGAAATAGACAAACTTAAACTGTATTCTAAATACTTCATTCTAAAATATTTTTATTATTGTTTTTTTTCTTCTTTCTCGCTTGTTGTTAAAAGCAGACAAACAAGAAGCTACAGACTTTCATAACTGGAAGGTTCCGTATAATAAAATAATTGGAATGGTATGACAAGGTCACCAATGTGGAACTGATGACAAGAACCAGACAGGTGTCAGCTTTACCTGAGACAGACCGGGTTAAATTTATTAGATAAAAAGATGTGGTTATATGAGAGCGATGAGAGAAACCTCAGACAGACCACCAACTTTATGAGAGAACTAGATATGGTTATATGAGAGCGATGAGAGAAACCTCAGACAGACCACCAGCTTTATGAGAGAACTAGATATGGTTATATGAGAGCGATGAGAGAAACCTCAGACAGACCACCAACTTTATGAGAGAACTAGATATAGTTATATGAGAGCGATGATAGAAACCTCAGACAGACCACCAACTTTATGAGAGAACTAGATATGGTTATATGAGAGCGATGATAGAAACCTCAGACAGACCACCAACTTTATGAGAGAACTAGATATGGTTATATGAGAGCGATGATAGAAACCTCAGACAGACCACCAACTTTATGAGAGAACTAGATATGGTTATATGAGAGCGATGATAGAAACCTCAGACAGACCACCAACTTTATGAGAGAACTAGATATGGTTATATGAGAGCGATGATAGAAACCTCAGACAGATCACCAACTTTATGAGAGAACTAGATATGGTTATATGAGAGCGATGATAGAAACCTCAGACAGACCACCAACTTTATGAGAGAACTAGATATGGTTATATGAGAACTAAAGATAAAATTAGTTAAAATCGGAATGTCCTTTATCTTCTCCTCTTTTGATCTCCCTGTGGAACATATTGTTTGAGTGGAGTTGTTCCAACTTTATGTCTCCAGTATTTTGTTCGCGTCTTCTTTATCTATTTTTTTATCTCAATATTTGTTGCTCCTTTGTTTTTGAGTTTTCCTTTATGTTTTTTCTTACTCTGGTGATTGCAGAGCTGGGCGTGTCATGTGATACTTCTGTTTGGCTTACTCCCTGCATGTCCTATCAGCCTCCGACCTCTTTTACTCATTTTTTTTCTTCCTTACAGAAAACGAATGGCAGCGGAATAGCAAAAGATGCTTTACGTGCATCCACTCATCCGCCTTTTCTGCTGAGTCTAAATACGGTCTCACCTGTTCTTCCTCATGTTCGTTCATTTTATTACGCGCAGGTGTAACTGTTAATCCTACAGGTAAGGTAGTCTCAGTGAAGATACTTATGAAGGGGTTAGGTGTTAAAGACTTCACCATACAAGACTAACCACAGACAAAAGACACCCCCTGTATGGGAATATAGCTGATATCAAGGGGCAGCAATAATAAGAAGAGGTGTATCATGGTTGGCACAGACGGTTGGACACGTGACCACAAATGAAAATATATCAATGGGGGGAGGGGGGGGGAAGAGGGGAGAAAGTATGAGGTGGGGGTGACTAGGTCCCTCCTCGCTGCCTTTGCCTCCTCTAACTCAAGAGCAGATTCAGATACCCATTTGGAGCTGAGTAGACTGGAGCGTGATGCTACCTGGTTTCGATCCTGGAACGCAGTAACTGTGGCTCGAGAGGTAGGCTTTCTAGCCACTAAGCCAAGCGGATCCCACAGATCTGAGCTAGGTAATGTAATATTTTTTAAAAAAAAGAAACATTTATGCGTGGCCTACTTTTGACACATGAAATATTACTGTGTCCAACAACAAAACATGTGTTCACGAGAACTAAAAAAAAAAAAAAAAAAAAAAAAAAACAACAACAGACTACGCATTAGCAGTCAAACATATAAGATAATGTGTGTAGTGTGTTGTGCAGATAGTGCATACAGCAAATGAAGCAGCAGGCTTATGGGCCATTCTGGTGTTTTATTGCGTTCTTGTGTGTCAACAACAACAAGTTATGAATTTCTGATGAGTTATGAAACACGTGCTAAGACTTCTTTGAAAGTTAACAAATATATTTAACGACTTTATGGTAAATTAACAAGCACAAATGAGACTTTTTCTGAGTTAGCAGAAACATTTTATAATGTTCTGGTAAGTTAACAGACACGTGTTTTTGGCACTTTTGGTGAGTTTAGAACAATAAACACTTGGTGACTTTCTGGTGACTTGAAAACACATAACATGACTTTGTTCGTTAGTTAACAAAACATTAATGACGTTCACGTATGTTAACGAAAACATTTTATTTCTGGTGAGTTAACAAACCTATTTTATTGCGTTGTTGTGAGTTAACAGAAACATTTAATGACTATGTGATGAGTACAGAATCACATGTTACGACTTTTGTGTTAGTTACGTTCTGTAAGTTAACACAAGGTGCCACATTACGTTGTTAAGTTATATTAACAGGGGGAGTAAAATGTTCGAGATCCTCACATGTGAGTCTAGTATTTTATAGACGCACATGTGAGCGCATCTAAGTTAATTGTATGTTTAAGTATTTGCGCACGACCGCAGACTATTATTGAACGGTTATGACGCGATTTGTCGCGGTGATTTGTTGCTATTCAACATACGTACTTGAGGCAAATTATTATATCCTTCGTCTCGAATAGACGTGATTTTGGCCAGGATCTTATCCCAAGTCTAGGGAGGACATGGCCTTGATTTATTGTATGATCATCTGTGAGATGATAATATTGTTCCTTGTGCCCGACGTGCCAAAAAGATTATACTATTAATTTCCAGCCATAATCGGCTCATAACTATATCACGCCTCAGATATAGTACCCTCCAGCACAGTGTCATTGCAGAGCTTCAATCGACCAGTGGTGTCGATTGTTAGTGCGTCAATACAACGCTTGAAGAGGTCGTTAGATCGTCATTGGATATATATTTATGCTCATGCTTTTTTAACATGGTTGTTTCGTAAATCCATGCATCATACAACTTAGTGGCCAAAGAACTTCCGCTGACCTTCGTATCATAACGGCCGTCGACGTCAATCAAAGTCCAAGTCGATTATGAGATAGGCCAACATATTTGCTGTCAAACTATATTATGAACTGTTCCTGTCAATGATGTCAACGTCGTATTATAATAAATTGTCTCGTTATGCATATCCAACCAAGGGTCCAGGATTTATTATTTACCAGTTGGTCAGCCTTACGACCCCGTCGTTACCGTTGCGTTTTGTCCTGTCTTCATTTTTATAACGAAGCGACGGCCCACACAAAACATTCGCATAAGACACCCCTATCACAAACAACAGATGTAACACACATGTTACGACTTTTGTGTTAGTTACGTTCTGTAAGTTAACACAATGTGCCACATTATGTTCAGTAATAAAAACAGTTTCTCATTTTCTAAAAGCCAACAAAACACGTGTCATTGTCAAGGTGTGTAACATCTTGAGCACACTAAGTACTGGACAATTTAACAAGCGCTTGCAGATTTAACACACACGTCAAGATTTAACAGAGACGTGGGGTGGCATATGGTGCATTCCCTGTCATCGGGGGTGGGGTGGGGGAGGGGCGTTTTCCAAATATTCAGAGCTTAAGTAACTGTGCTCTGGTTCTGGGCTCTCCCAAGGAATCCACACGTCCTGCACAGAGCTTCTGTGCTTGCACCCCTCACCTGCTATCCTTCCATTATAGAATCCTCTTACATGCAGCCAGCCAGTTAAAAGCCAGAGTTAAGTCTGGTGTTCAGATGATTCCCCCAAGCTTAGTATGCAATAGTATGTTCTCAGCATTCTGCACCACAGGAGGAATTGCATTGTTTGGCCAATCTGATGCAGCTTCTTGGGTACACTCGCGTGACAGCATGGCCATATCCTATGCACTGCCTTGGTTGTAATGCTTCACGATTTAACAGACGCTTTAAAATTGATCATCGGAAGTTGTTCCCAAAAAAACAAGTGTTCCGGCACTTTGACCTCCTCGATACTCTTGGGGAAAAGTAGGAAGGCCTACGTGGGTCATAACTACCAAGTTTCATCTTCCAATTGATTTGTATCCCTTTATGCGTTATGAATACAACACA
Source organism: Oreohelix idahoensis (assembly GCA_024509875.1). NCBI lineage: Eukaryota > Metazoa > Mollusca > Gastropoda > Stylommatophora > Oreohelicidae > Oreohelix > Oreohelix idahoensis. The sequence continues at coordinate 507,806 of JAMPIV010015289.1, read as the reverse complement.
CTCCACCTTCTTTGCAATTCCCTAGTTGGCTTTATATTCCTGGTATTATCTATTCTGCCAACTTGAGGCTCTTGTAACGCTAACAATTTTATTTTTGTGAAAGAACTATCCGTTCTCTTTTCCTAGCATTCATGTTTATCGCCAACATTACTGCGCTACGTCTCATTTTCTGTACTTAATTATCGTTTACACTAATAATAATAATAGCCCCTTCAGTCATAACTGACTATACGAATGCGCTCCTGAGGTAACAGCCCTCAGCTGCTTATTTTCCTGGTGTTCATTTCAACGTTTTTTCCTCTCTTTTCGCCCAATCTGAGGTAATGCTGCAGATAGCATCGCCACTTGGTGCAATCGGCAGCGTAATCCTCCCACGTTGCTGGATTTATGTACAGTGCCCTCATGTCTCTCTTGCACACATCTTTGAATCTCAGCTGCAGTCGCCCAACTGTTCTTTTGCCATCTGCCAGTTGTCCGTAAAAGATACCTTTCGGGATGCGACCGTCTTCCATGCGGTGGACATGGCCAAGCCAGTGCAGTCTGCGGTGTCTAAGCAGTGTATACATGCTTTGAAGGCCAGCACATGACAACACCTCGACATTTTTTACTCCAGGTACCACCGACTGTAGCAAATGTAATTTTTGCTGGGGAGGTTAAGATGTTATACCTAACAAGAAAGATAGTTGTGTCTGTGGTAACTGTGTGAGGTCAAGCACATGTAGGTCCCTGACTATAAAAAGAATGATGATGATAATAATGATATATTGATCAGGGAACCCAACGCTACCTCCCTAGATCTCACACAGTCCGTATTTTGATTCTAGTGGCTGGTGTATGATGTCTCTAGTGTCTAGGGGTGAAATGAAGATGATGGTACATCAACACAATACACTTTAACTCACTAAAAGAAAATGAATAAGACGGTGGTTAAAGTTTTCTTTTAAAATTTGAATGTTTTTTTCTTTATACAATTTAATCTGCCTGTCCCGCCAACTCTTTTGGACAGGGCTTTGAAAATGAGGAAATTTATTTACATATAATGCTTTAACTAAAAATATGGACTCTTGGTCCTATGAATATATTGTTAATATAGAGTTCCTGTAGGTGTATTCACAGACTAAAACTTTAATAGTTGCTAGTGATTGTCATTTGTTATGAGGAGCTGTTGTTTTCATCATGCCCCATATAATTCAATGTTATTTTAATAGGAACTTGTTTCTTAGGATGAAATGTCAGATGTCCCAGCTGATAACATGTCACCTGGGATTCTTGGTAGGTCGAATATGTCAGTATATCAATGTAGAGACAATGTAGATCAGCACCCACACGCAAGCTCCTTCAGGCTATCAGCTGACAGCTTAAACTTTATAATGGAGACTTTACACCCACTCATCAGGTTTCCTGTCACCGGATGGTAACAGGAAATAAAAACTCACTAGTTCAAAGAAATATGTCACAAATAACGTTGACTGGCAAAGAATATGGCCTCAGTTTTGCTCTGCCCCGTCCAGATAGTGAATTAAGTAGTTAATTTTACAAGTTATCACATTTGATCTCAACGTAGTTGTTTGAATAAAATTGTATAGTCAAATGGCCACGAGACCACTATGCCTTTTGCCAATATCTATTAGAGCCAACCAATGAAAGCAGGCACTACCAAATAATTTTGAATTTTAGTTTGAAAAAACAAAACAATTCCAAACAAACTATGTGCCTCGTAGTCCATTGGTCAGTCTGCATTAGTTATGCCAATAGAAAAAGATGTTTCGTTTTAGTTAACATTTTTCCTATCTCTCCCCTTTTTAATCCTATACTCTTATACCAACCAATAGAATTTGAATTTCTACAATGCCTCTTTTTTTTTTAAACTAGCGTCCCCAATAAAGTTATGTGTAACAAGCAAGAACAACAGTTCGTAGACATTTAGTATTTTCTCAATAACTTGGCTAATACTTGGACTACCATATTTTTTAAACATATTTTTGCTCAGGGGACTCTAAGCTATACTACCATATGATTTTTATGGTCAGTTTCAGTATGGTTTAGATTTTCAATTTTGTCACTGTCAATCGTCAAAAATTAACTTTTTTACACAAGTCGGCCATCCGCTTCTCTTCTCCCCCCCCGCCGCCCCCCCCCCCCCCCCCCCCCCCCCCCCCCCCCGGCCCCACCCCCCCCCCCCCCCCCCCCCCCCCCCCCCCCCCCCCCCCCCCCCCCCCCCCCCCCCCCCCACCCAACCCCCCCCCCCCCCCCCCCGTCTCTAACATTTTCCTCACTATTCAAATAAACCAACTAGTTTTAGTGACGTCAAAATACTACCGCTAGGAGCAACTGAAAAATTTGTCTGTGTGTTTGCCTCTGCTGGCTTTGCCCACAGCGTGTATATATTAAAGAGAACGCGTGCAGAACGAAGAGGGGTTTTTCAAAACTTTGGTAGTGTTTTGCGTTAATTATTACAATCGTCTCGTTCTTACTACTGAGAACTGTCCGAATTATTACAAATGTTAGTGTTAAAGTTAACATATTACGTTAATTCAAACGCCAGTTTGGTCTCACAGTTCTGGCAAGACGTTAATTACAAGCTTTTCCCCCGTTTCGTGCAGCAGATCGGCGAGATGTTAAAATGTTTATTGTACGTTTTCGAAATCGAAACTAAAGCGTGTTAGATTGTTACGGCGGGTCATTTTCTTAGTATTCCCACTGCACAAAAGGCAGCTCTACTGGCGTTGAAGATGAAACCAGTCAGACACCTGAGGGCTGGTGTATTTATTCATCATAGGACTAAAATCTTACTGAAATAAGCGATTATCTCACAGATTTTGCTACACACCTCCCTTTCTAAAACATGCATCCATTGCAGGTTACAATCTGTGAGATAACGTAGCGCAAATAAAGTCCTACGTTTTCATCTGATTTTCATCACAAGGATGTCTACTCAAAAAATCTGCACCTACGTTCTGAGGGCCGGGAATATATTCAATCAGAAATGAGTATGTCTGTAATAATAATGACTGTTGCGTGCATATTTTGACGCACATATTACAAAAATCGATATGGCTATTTAATATGGAAAAAATATAGACATTCATTCATTTGTGTATGAAAATGCTGTCTATGGTAAAAGCGAGAGAATCCATGTTTGATTCACACTTTTGATTATAGGAGTAATCGTTCTTGATATTGATCCGGCGCATGGATTGCTCTTACGTTTGTACTTATTTTTTAGGGCCAGAAAATATATTAATTGCTTATTATGTTTATGGCCTGAATTCATATGTATTACATATTATTAGTACAAGTAGAATCAGTCCTATATTGTATATTTTGGATGGGTAGGCGGGACTAGATTCTTATTATTCCGGTCTAGCGGAAGTATGAGTTGTCTTGACAAGTCGTGATGAGTTCCGATGTACCGTGATAATGGCGGGTACGCATTTTTCAAAGGGCTGGTAGATTCTTAAGGAAATACGATTCATGGAGTGGTTTTCTTCTAAAGGAGATGGTATCTCTACTATAGTTTATGTTAGAGACTCTCCTAAGGTACGGTACAATGTATAATTCGGACTCCATGTATTGCCAGACCCTATTTTGATGATCTCATGTCGATTCGACCTAGATGGAACATTGTGCTTCGTATCGCTAGGGTCGTGTTTTGTATCGACAAAGATGACAGACTTTCCTGCAGCGGTTATGGCTACGTGAATTAACCTGATCACCGTAGAGCTGTATGGAAACATTTATGAAATCATTTATATACCCATTATAAATTAACTCTGGCTTATATTCTCCTTCCTATGAATGAGTGAACGACAACTCAGGGAGGCAGCCATGTTAGATTTCGGTCATCATATGTTTTGATCACTGCCAAGAGAACAGATTATTTATCCTATTATCGGACAGTGACAGGGAGATCTCAATCTTGCTAGAAACCCCCTCTTTCGTGGTTTCATAATATATGCTACAAACTATGGACGTCAAGTAACCTTAGTTATTTACCGATCTGCCTCACTGACGCGTTTAGTCAGATAGGGGGATGCGGCCATAATATATCATGACATTGAACTTTTGATGTACTGCCCATTATTTCTGAATGTGTCATGACTTCAGATCTGCTATGTATACCTACAAATTGATATGTCAACATACCATGATGTACTCGTATGTCCCAGTGTGTACGTCTGAATAAATTGAGTAAACAAAGATTCCAGCAGTCTGCATTGGTGCCTTGTAGACACATGTGTATGAGTGGTTATATTGGTCAGCACACGAACAGTACACCATTCGCGGTAATCACACTCTACACTTCTACTTCATACATACACCATCCTGCGTCGGTTGAAGTGACCAAGTTTAGGGCCTGCTTCCCCTGGAGCCTTTGCCTTCCCTAACTCAGGACTAGGGTGAGTTACCCATTTACAGCTGGGTAGACTGGAGCATGCCTGATCTCAACAACACACCACTCTTCCTTACAGAGCATACAGACTGACACTTTACAGAGTGGAAAGAAGAAAGAGAAACTTTACAGTGGCGAGCCAGATTCCTGGGTCCAGCTTACGCAGTTTTGTGTTGAGAATCACAGTTTACAGCTGAAAGAACATTTGTTTGAACACATCAACACCAGTAGGACAGCTATACAGTCGATGTCAGCTTGACCTGTATTACCGATAGGATGCTGTATCTAGGTCAGCGCTTGTTGACAGTTTTTCGCTGTACAGACAGTATTACACAGGACAGTGGTATCAAGTGTAGAAAATATCTGGAGCAGTATTGTTGACATTTCTCAACGTACAGAAGAATCACAGTGTTGTTGAACATAAAGTGCATAGTTCATCGTTGGATCTTCATATGCTCAAAAGAGAAAAAATTGACAGTGTAATAGTTTAGAATTAAATCTATTACTCAATAAAGTGGCAAGTTATTAGTATTAAAATAAACTGTGCCTGCTTTACAACACTATACCTGCAACACATTCCATTCATGACATAAATTATATTGTATGCTATATGCTATTTATGCTTACATGTTATTTGTTTATATGTGTAGGTGTTTATATGTTGCGGGCCTGGATGGGAGGTGACTAGAACAGGAAATACCGAATGATATTGGTCTTGTTCTGGCGTTCGATAGGGAGCAATTTCTTAATTGAAATTTGCATGCAACATAGTTTGCAAATATTTGGTTAGTTGTGACGACTGTTTCATATTTGTATTTGTAACATTTTTTTCTGTTCTTTATTTTTGTTTGATTTGTTTGTATAATTGTAGGTCTCATCTTTCCTTTCATTTCAGTTTTTTACACCCTTATGTTTATACACTGTGGCGTTATTTGTCTTGTCATTTTATTATTGCAGTTATCATCACGGTTTCTGTGATCATTTTTTTCATTTCTCCTATTTAATTTAATTTGATCTCTGCAAATGTGTTCATATTGTCTTTTCTTGTTTGTCCTTTGTAATGTCTTTAGTTGACATATGACGTATAGTGGTATACACTGATAGTATAGTACAAATCAGTACTATATGATTGTTACTGTTATAAAACAAAATGTACAAGACCTTTGTAAGGCTTGTCTCCCAAAGTGATTGGTAAAGGAAAATATTTTTTCCACAGGTACCCAAGTGATCTTTGATTACATTGAGATATACAAGACCTTTGTAAGGCTTGTCTCCCACAGTATTTGAGATACAGTTATTGTTGTCCACAGGTACTCAAGTTATCATTGGTTATTATAAACCATACAAGTTTGGACTAAGACTAAGTCTATGGTATTGACTTGTCTCTCATTAACGTGAAAGAGGGTAATTTATTTACTTTTTCAGGTTTCTGATTTAAGAAGACAATATGTCTACATTAGATTATTTCATTGCACAAGGAAAATCTCTTGATAAGACTGGAAAAGACTTAGAACAATGGGCTGTTGCTCAATATGACAAAGCATTAGCTGCAGAAGAGAAAAAAATTGCTGCTGCTCTTGAAGAAAGAAAAGCTGCTGCTGAGGAAAAAAAAGCTGCGGCTGAGGAGAGAAAACTTCAAATAGAAGAAAAAAAAAGCTGCTGCAGAAGAAAGGAAAGCTCTAGCTGAAGAAAAAAGATTAGAAAAAGAAGCTGATACTGCTGCTGAACTTAAGAAATTGCAGATGCAAGTGGAGGAAAGGAGATTTGAGGCAGAACAGAAGAAATTAGAAGCTGATGCAGAACAGAAAAAACTAGAAGTTGCTGCTGCTGCAGAACAGAAAAAACTAGAAGTTGCTGCTGCTGCAGAACAGAAGAAATTAGAAGCTGCAGCTGAACAAAAAAAATTAGAAGTTGCTGCAGAACAGAAGAAATTAGAAGTTGCTGCAGAACAGAAGAAATTAGAAGCTGCTGCAGAACAGAAAAAATTAGAAGCTGCTGCAGAACAGAGAAGATTAGATAGAGAAGCTGAAGAGAGAAAAGCAATAAGAGAACATGAGTTTGAATTAGAGAAATTAAAATTGACATGTATGAGTAATGTTAATCAGGCATCTGGTGGTAATGGTAAACCCTTTGTGTGCAAGGTCAAGGTACCAGCGTTTAACCCTACCAGTGATGACATAACATTTTGGCTTTCTAGATTTGAACGGGCTTGTCGATCTCATAATGTTGACAAATCACAGTATGTGAATCAGTTGTCTGAAAATCTAAAAGGGGAGTCCCTAAGTAAGTTATATTTTGTTGAAGAGGCCGACAAAGATAATTATGATGCTGTTAGGGCAGCTTTGATAAAGAGATATCAGCTGTCTGAGGAAGGTTACCGTCTTTTGTTTAAAACAATGAGACCTGAGGTAGGTGTAGAATTCTCAGATTTCATCTCAAAAGCACGAATTACACTTTCACGATGGATTGAATTATCCAAAACAGAGAAAACATTTGATGGTCTTACGGATTTATTGCTAAGAGACAAGGTCATGTCTTCTGTAAATAAATCATTCCTAGAGTTCTTACATGAGCGTAAACCTGGTACAATAAAGCAAATGGAAGAATATTGTGACCAGTATGCCACGGCACACCCCGACATGATTCTTAGTAACTCTAACATTAAAGAGAGTATGCCAGTTGCTTCGGCAACAGAATATAATCAGAATTACTCACACAAATTCCAAGGAGCTAAAAATAAATTTGATAAAAAGGTTAATTGGAATAAGTATCAAAACCAAGATAACCGCTCAAATCAGAGTTCTTCTTTGAAGAACTGGAATCGGGCTGATAGTCCTCGACACGCGAGGGGTACCCATAATGTTAGAAATTCTCGGAAAGGGAGTAGCTATAGGAACTACCCAAGTGCTTCATGGAGACAACAGAAACAATATTACAGGGATACTCAATATAACGAGCGTGATGATTATGATCATGAATATTATGATTCAAACCCAAATAGGGGTTATAACAGAGGCAATAATAATTATAGAGACAATTATAACCGAGGTAGATCACAACACAAAAAGACATGGTAAATCTTATTACCAGGCTAACTCTGCACAACAGGAGTTCCACGACACCGATAATCAGAATAATGATAAAAAAGACTCCAACAGTGTAGCAAATTCCGCTTTCGATTTTGCTAGAGCATCTGAGTGTTCGCAATGCAAAACATTATTCGATCCAACCACAGTGTCTACTTTAAGCTGCGGTCACCCGCTTCCCGCTCTCCATGCGTCAATTGCGCATAATGGAAGGGGTGCTCTTGTCTTTAATAGGGGCCTAATAGATGGTACTCCGGTATCAATTCTTTTCGATTCGGGGTGCACTACCATTGGAGTGAGGCAATCACACTCGTAAATCCTTCTCGAGCTACAGGCAATATAGTCAAATGTGTAACATTTGGTGGCACATTGGAGAAGTACTCCACTGCCATTATCAATATTGCTACGCCTTTCTTTACAGGAGAGGTGCAAGCATGTCTCTTGCCGAATCCGATCGCTGATCTTATCATCGGTCGCATTCATGGAGTGAAAGAATGCACTCCACAGCAAATTTTTAATTGGGAAAATGTTAATATGCAATCTGCTAATGCAGTAATCACTAGGGCTCAAGCTCTTAATATGCCACAATCTTCACATTCTGAAGATAATGATGCGCAGATCCAAGATGATCCCTTGGAGATTTCCCACGATTCCTTTATCAAACAGCAGGAAGATGATCCTACTCTAAAGAAATTCTTTACTCTGGCAACAAAAGGTGATCCGAATAAGGATACAAATCGTAAATCTTGGATTACGATGAAGAATGGCGTACTTGTACGTATGGTACAAGACTCCGCTAAGTCCATTCATTCTCAAATCCTTGTGCCTAAAAATATGAGAGTTAAAATCTTACAGCACGCTCATGATTCGCAGTGTGCTGTACATATGGGTTTTTCCCGTACTAAAGCTAGAGTTCTTCAATCTTTCTTTTGGCCTGCTGTGAATAAGGACATACGAATCTATTGTCGATCTTGTAAAGTATGTCAAGAGATTAAATCCAGAGGTCCGCCATGATGCACCTATTCAGGCTGCAGACATTCCCATTCGGCCATTTCAAAAAAATGGCGATAGACATCATTGGTCCATTTAAGATAAAGTCTGCTAGAGGACACCAATTTATTTTGACGTGTGTTGATTGTGCACACGTTGGCCGGAGGCTGTTCCTCTAAAGAGCATAACTACTGCTGATGTCGCAGATGCTCTTTGGTTAATATTTTCTCGTCTGGGGTTTCCAGCAGAAATATTATCCGACCATGGTACCCAACTCATATCGGATACCATGTCTCAAGTAATGTCGACTCTGAAGATAGAGAGATCGCTGAGTAGTATTTATCATCCTATGTCCAATGGGATGGTGGAACGTTTGAATAGAACTCTGAAAAACCTACTAGGTAAGATAACAGAAGATCATCCTCAGGATTGGGATAGGGTTTTACCCGCGGCTCTCTTTGCATATAGAGAGGTCGCCAACGAACATACAGGATTTTCTCCCTTTGAACTTGTCTTTGGCGCGAAACCGCGAGGTCCCATGTCCTTACTTCATGATCTTATAACTGCTGATAATATTGTCGATGACACAAAATCCTCTTATGAATATGTCATCGCACTTAGACACAAGATTATTGAAGCATGCAAATTGGCAACTGCTTCTTCTGAATTTGCGAAACAGAAGGCAAGGGAATTTGCCAATAAAAAGAGATGTTTGCGACAACTTTGTCCAGGTGACAAAGCATTTGTCTTGCTACCTTGTAGGGAAAATAGACTTCTCATTTCTTGGAAAGGTCCGTACGATATAATATCAAAAGTTTCCGATGTTGACTATATCGTCGATATTGACGGGAAGCGTAAAACCTTCCACATCAACATGCTCACGGAATTCCATGAACGTCCTGATTATTTACAACCTGTTTTCCAGGCAACGGACGATTTTCCAGTCCAACATGGACAGTACTCATCTCTGTCAGTAATACAGGATGAGGAAACGAGTTTCTCGGATGTAAATTACCTTTTCCAATGATTCCTCTTCACTCTAATGAATCATGGAAAGATGTTGCAATTTCTCCAGAATTATCTCCAGGAGAGCAGAAACAAGTTTCTACTTTGTTAGAACAATTTCAGGATGTCCTTACTGACATTCCTGGTCAAACGGATGTCATTCAACATGACATTATTCTTACTGACCATAGTCCTATAAGAGTCAGACCGTATCCTATCCCGATACATTTTCAAGCACAGGTAGAGAAAGAGTTAGATGAGATGATAGAGTTAAAAATTATTGAACCATCCACATCAGCATATTCTTCGCCGATGGTTATAGTACGGAAAAAAGACAATAACATACGTCTTTGCGTGGATTATCGCAAATTGAATCAAGTGACTAAATTTGATGCGGAACCTATGCCTTTACTAGAAGAGCTACTTACGAGACTATCGAATTCTCACTTCTTTACTAAACTCGATTTGTCTAAGGGATATTGGCAAGTTCCACTATCCGAACACGCCAAACCGTTTACTGCTTTTTCGACGCCTAGGGGTCTATTCCAATGGAATTTCATGCCTTTCGGTCTTATGAACGCCCCTGCTACATTTGTACGCATGATGCGTCGAATCCTATCTCATCGCTCAGATGTCATTGCGTATCTTGATGACATCTGTCTTTTCAGTGATACTTGGAACGATCACTATAATGGTATAAATGAACTATTGTCTATCTTACGCGAGCATAACCTGACAGCGAAACCATCGAAAGCATGTATTGGTTTTAGCGAAATATCTTTCTTAGGACACCGTGTTGGTCATGGGTTCCTAAAAACAGAAGACCATAATACAAGTAAGATACTTAACATTTCTATTCCTAAGACTAAAAAGCAAGTACGAAGTCTCTTAGGTCTAATACAATTTTATGGACGATTCATCCCGAATCTGTCCTCCATTATGTCACCTCTTTCTTCCTTGCTAAAGAAAGGGTCTCCTAATGTAGTCCATTGGACTCAAGAATGTCAATCCTCTTTGGATAAGGTTAAAACTATGTTTTCTACTTCACCTATCCTAGTATTGCCTTCTAAGGATAAGACATTTATTCTTCGTAGTGACGCTTCATCCACCGGGATTGGAGCTGCACTAATGCAAGAGTACTCTGGAACTCTGCATCCTGTGATGTATATTTCTCGGAAATTAAATGCCGCAGAGAAGAATTACTCGGTCCTAGACCGTGAATTATTGGCTATGGTTTGGTCAATCCTTAAACTGCAAAGATTTCTTCTGGGCGCGCATTTCATTGTGGAAACTGACCAGAAAGCTCTTACGGCTATTCAGAGTAAAAATCTGAAGAGCGCGAGATCAACGCGATACGCGATTGCTCTACAGCCATTTCATTTTTCGGTGCGAGCTATCCGTGGGTCAGAAAATGTGATGGCAGATATTTTGTCTAGATGCCCACATGATTCATAACTGTTATACAACTTTGATACAGTTGTTTCTATGTTGAAATGTGTACACATATGTAATATATCATATATTGATTGTAACACTACTTAGCGGTTCATTGATATTTATTCACCGCTGATCTTTCAATGTTTTTCGTCTTTGATGATCATGATGTTAAGATATCTTAGATGAAATTTATGTATAAACTAATGTGGAAATTGTGTCATTGCTAATATTGTAGTATGCGTTGGTGACACCTCTCTGGAAATATTTATACTTAGAGAAGTACTTTCTCTAAGGTCATAAAACTTATGCTTATCATCTGCGCATTGTATTGGTGCGTTGTGAGCCTATTGTATGTTGCTCCTAGATGTATTTCAAAAAAAAAAAAATGTACCATTTTTTTTTCCCGAGGGGTGTGGTAATCTGTTGCGTGCATATTTTGACGCACATATTACAAAAATCGATATGGCTATTTAATATGGAAAAAAATATAGACATTCATTCATTTGTGTATGAAAATGCTGTCTATGGTAAAAGCGAGAGAATCCATGTTTGATTCACACACTTTTGATTATAGGAGTAATCGTTCTTGATATTGATCCGGCGCATGGATTGCTCTTACGTTTGTACTTATTTTTTAGGGCCAGAAAATATATTAATTTGCTTATTATGTTTATGGCCTGAATTCATATGTATTACATATTATTAGTACAAGTAGAATCAGTCCTATATTGTATATTTTGGATGGGAAGGCGGGACTAGATTCTTATTATTCCGGTCTAGCGGAAGTATGAGTTGTCTTGACAAGTCGTGATGAGTTCCGATGTACCGTGATAATGGCGGGTACGCATTTTTCAAAGGGCTGGTAGATTCTTAAGGAAATACGATTCATGGAGTGGTTTTCTTCTAAAGGAGATGGTATCTCTACTATAGTTTATGTTAGAGACTCTCCTAAGGTACGGTACAATGTATAATTCGGACTCCATGTATTGCCAGACCCTATTTTGATGATCTCATGTCGATTCGACCTAGATGGAACATTGTGCTTCGTATCGCTAGGGTCGTGTTTTGTATCGACAAAGATGACAGACTTTCCTGCAGCGGTTATGGCTACGTGAATTAACCTGATCACCGTAGAGCTGTATGGAAACATTTATGAAATCAGTTATATACCCATTATAAATTAACTCTGGCTTATATTCTCCTTCCTATGAATGAGTGAACGACAACTCAGGGAGGCAGCCATGTTAGATTTCGGTCATCATATGTTTTGATCACTGCCAAGAGAACAGATTATTTATCCTATTATCGGACAGTGACAGGGAGATCTCAATCTTGCTAGAAACCCCCTCTTTCGTGGTTTCATAATATATGCTACAAACTATGGACGTCAAGTAACCTTAGTTATTTACCGATCTGCCTTCACTGACGCGTTTAGTCAGATAGGGGGATGCGGCCATAATATATCATGACATTGAACTTTTGATGTACTGCCCATTATTTCTGAATGTGTCATGACTTCAGATCTGCTATGTATACCTACAAATTGATATGTCAACATACCATGATGTACTCGTATGTCCCAGTGTGTACGTCTGAATAAATTGAGTAAACAAAGATTCCAGCAGTCTGCATTGGTGCCTTGTAGACACATGTGTATGAGTGGTTATATTGGTCAGCACACGAACAGTACACCATTCGCGGTAATCACACTCTACACTTCTACTTCATACATACACCATCCTGCGTCGGTTGAAGTGACCAAGTTTAGGGCCTGCTTCCCCTGGAGCCTTTGCCTTCCCTAACTCAGGACTAGGGTGAGTTACCCATTTACAGCTGGGTAGACTGGAGCATGCCTGATCTCAACAACACACCACTCTTCCTTACAGAGCATACAGACTGACACTTTACAGAGTGGGAAGAAGAAAAGAAACTTTACAAATGACCATCTTAATAATCTTGAATTTTCATGCTTGGCTTGTGACAGGAATACGAGAGGTGAATGATCTGTTTGGACCACAAATGTCCTGCCATATAGATAAATCTGAAATTTTTTTATAGCCCATATTAACGACAAACATTCTTTCTCACTTGGTGAATAATTTTTTCCGCCTTGTTCAACTTGCGGCTTGCATAAGCGACTGGGTTCAATTCCCCATCTTGTGAGGAGGACCTTTGCAACAATGTAGCGCCCAGGCCCACATTGCTTGCGTCACTTCTCACGACAAATTCTTGATTCAAGTCAGGCAATTGCAATACTGGCCTGCTTGTGAGTTTTTCTTTTAACTCCCGGTAAGCCAATTCACACTGTGCGGACCAATTTATTGTATCAGGTTGTCCCTTTCGAGTTAAATCCGTCAGAGGAGCACATATAGAGTTTAAATGTTTAATGTACTTTTGGTAGAAACCACACAACGACACAAAAGATCGCACATCTTTCTTTGTTTGTGGCCTAGGTGCTCTTTTCAGTTTCTCCAGATTCTTGGGGTCAGGGGTCATGCTACCCTGATGTACGGTATGTCCCAAAAATTCCAACTCTTTACACCCAATACAACATTTTGTTGGTCTAGCAGTCAAGTTAGCCTCTCTGAGTCTATCAAACAGCATATTCAAAGAGTTAACATGTTCCTCAAAAGTTTCAGTAGCAATGCGGATATCATCCATGAAATTCGAGATGCATGGATTTTTCAGGGGATCCAACAATTTTCGCATCATCCTAGAAAACACACTCGGGGCATTTTTCAACCCAAACGGTAGCATGTTGAACTCATAATGACCTTCCGAGGTGCTAAATGCTAAGTAAGGTCGAACCTCAGGCTTTACTGGAATTTGATAATAGCCTTTGCTCAGATCCACATTTGAAAAATATTTTGCCTTGTTCAGCCTGGCAAAAAGTTGAGTAGTATCAGGTAATGGATCCACCTGATCTTCTGTGACAGCATTCAGTTTCCTGTAATCTATGCACAGTCTATGTTCTCCCGATGGTTTCCGCAACAAAACCACACAGGAACTATAAGGAGACTCACTGTGAGAAATAATCCCTTCTTGTAACAAATAATCTATCTCCTCTTTCAAAGCTTTTTCCTTAGCGAACGGAATAGAATAAGGCCTCATACAGATGGGTGTTGGGTCTAGTAGTTTCATATCATATTCCAAAAAATTTTTGTGCCCCGGCTTATCCGTTAACACGTCTGTATGTTTCTCCAGGACCTTTTGAATCCTCTCCCTTTGTCTTTTGTCAGGTGATTACTGATCTTCACCTGTTCAAACGTTTCACTGGGCTTCAGTGGATATTCAACTGAGGTGAGAGGTTCATTTTTCATTTCGGTTGCAATTGAGAAGGCCATTAAGTGTGTTCCTTCCTTGATTTGTCTGTCCAGATATTTCTTCAAAAGGTTCACATGATAGACTTTTTCCTTTCCCTTCTTGTCTATCTTATAATTTGTTCTGGATACCTTTTCCAAAACTGTATATGGACCTTGCCATCCGATCTGAAGTTCATTGTTGCTGCCTGGTAAAAGAAGAAGCACCTTCTCCCCTTCAGCAAGCTCCCTATCCTTTGCTTTTTTGTTATAATAAGCAGCATGCTTTTTCCTGGCTTGTCTCAAATTTTCATTTGCCAGTTTCCAACTAGTTTTTTAAACGAGTGGTCAGTTCGTTCACATATTGGTATGATGAGGTAACAGTCTCTTCTGCCTTCTCATCTGTCCACGTCCTTAACAATGTTACATATGGAATTTTAATTTTTCTGACATATTTTTCATAATACTGGAAGCATTGTGTTGAGGACGTTTCTTCCTTTTGTCATCACACAAAAATCTACCACTACCTATTCGTTTCCTGGGGTTTTCTCCCCACTTTAAATTCCTTGTGAGAGATCTTCTCTCACTTTTACCTTCACCCAGTTCACATAATTCCGACCGAGGGACTGTCGGCTTATTCTGGGGTAAAATCACTCTTTGTACTCGACGCAGAGTTGCCATTCTAACACATTCAAGTGAGGACTGTGTGTGAAAAGGGGGTTCCCATTCCACTTTGTCTACATTATTATTTTTATTTTTATTTCCATTTTCAGGCCTAAGTTTGCCCCGTGGCGTTTCTAGGTCCTGATTATTATTGTCCCCACTTGTGGGTGTTCCCTCATGAAATATGCCGCAGGCTTCGACAAAATTCTCAATGATGACCATTACATCTGGCCAATAATAATTTAGAGCAACTTTTTGGCAGATGGTACGTACTTTCTCGTGGTCCCCATCTTTTCCAACATGTAAACTCCGTATTACGTCTGCCCTAAACATCTTTGGAAGTACCAGTTGTCCGTGACCATTTGAACCAGTTCCGGCCTTCCTATATAACAATTTATTCTTCATGTAAAATTCTCCTTTGTTTGGAGGTGTATGGCAGTTACGCAATTTTTGAAAGCACGGCTTCAGTGACCTATCCTCAGCCTGTGCCTTCCTCATCTCTTCTGGATGAGTATTTATCGGCTCATCTTTCATCGCAGCACATCCAGAAGGTTTCCTTGTACAAAATTTGGTGTCATGACCCTCTCTCTTACACCATTTGCAATAGTATCTATTTTGATAAAGGGGTTTCCTTTCCTCATATTTCCTGTCATTGAACTGTGAGGTTTTATGTTTATTATCATTGCGTGGCCTATCACAATTTTGCTTAAACTTGTTACCCTGATCTTTATTATCAAACCTATTTGAGTTTTGTGGGGCCCTATAATTATCTACATGCTTCTTTTTGGTGCCAGCTACCTCTGCCTGGGCTGCCTGATACCTCTCAGCGACATTAAGTAACTCCCCCAGCCTCTCTGCACCCTGTTCAATGAGAAACTTTCTCAAGTCTGGAGCCATGGACTCTCTCATTTGCTCAATAAGGATCATTTCTTTAAGATCTTGGGTTTTCCCCAGAGCAGTCCATTTCTCCAAGTAGGTCTCTAACCATGCAGAGAACTGGTGATAAGTCTCACCCGACAGTAGCTTGGCATTTCTAAACTATTTCCTGTAAAATTCACCATGCCTTTCGTATCTTAACAATAGAGCTTGCTTTAACAAGTCATAATTGTCTTGGTCATCCCTGCTCATTTTGGAAAAAACTTCATAAGCTGTTCCCCGAAGACCTTGGGATAACTTCAAGCTCCATCTTTCTTTTTCTAGCCACTAAGTTGTAGCTAATACCTCATACCTACTTATATATGATTCAATGTCATCATCTCTCTCAACAAAATAATCTAAATGAAACCCCATAGCTGAGTTGGAGGCCACCTGACTAGCAGTCGTATCAGAGGTAGAGGGGCTGTGACCATTTTCAGGAGCATGGCCTTGCAACTCCAACTCCCTTAGTCGCAACTCATGCTCCCTCTGCAACCTTTTATCTTCTGCCTCTGCTTCCCTTTGCAGTCGTTTTTCGTCTGCTTCCCTTTCGGCAGCCAATCTCTTTTCTTCTGCTTCCCTTTCTAATTTTTTCTCCTCAAATTGGAGCCTCTTAATTTCAGCCTCTCTATCAGCCTCTAAGGCCTTAGCCTCCTTCTCAACCTCAATTTGTAAACGTTTTATTTCTTTCTGAGCCTCTCTATCCAACTCTAATTTCTTCATCTCTCTAGCATCTTCTAACTGCATTCTCCTCTCTTCAGCTAACCTATGTTCTTCCCTAGCAATAAACTTATCACATTCTGAGGTGACATAGTCAATCAAAACTTGACCTTCCATATTCATGTCTCTCGCAGTCTGCACAGCAGCAGAGCGAAACTTGGCCAAATCAGCCTTCTGATAAATACTAAAATGTTCTAAATCAATTTCTAAATCGGTACAATTTTAATTAATTAATCCAGGCTCTGACACTTCATCAATTCCCAAATCTTGGGCAATATTAATAATGGGGATTCCCTGGGTAAATAGAGATGTTCTTATAGCTAAAACCCAGACCAGGACCCTAATATATGTAGTACTAGAAGTTCCTATCCCGGCCAAGCCTACCAATTTATGTAGCAAATGTAATTTTTGCTGGGGAGGTTAAGATGTTATACCTAACAAGAAAGATAGTTGTGTCTGTGGTAACTGTGTGAGGTCAAGCACATGTAGGTCCCTGACTATAAAAAGAATGATGATGATAATAATGATATATTGATCAGGGAACCCAACGCTACCTCCCTAGATCTCACACAGTCCGTATTTTGATTCTAGTGGCTGGTGTATGATGTCTCTAGTGTCTAGGGGTGAAATGAAGATGATGGTACATCAACACAATACACTTTAACTCACTAAAAGAAAGTTTCTAAGGATGAAATGTCAGATGTCCCAGCTGATAACATGTCACCTGGGATTCTTGGTAGGTCGAATATAAGTCAGTATATCAATGTAGAGACAATGTAGATCAGCACCCACACGCAAGCTCCTTCAGGCTATCAGCTGACAGCTTATACTTTATAATGGAGACTTTACACCCACTCATCAGGTTTCCTGTCACCGGATGGTAACAGGAAATAAAAACTCACTAGTTCAAAGAAATATGTCACAAATAACGTTGACTGGCAAAGAATATGGCCTCAGTTTTGCTCTGCCCCGTCCAGATAGTGAATTTAGTAGTTAATTTTACAAGTTATCACATCTGATTTCAACGTAGTTGTTTGAATAAAATTTTATAGTCAAATGGCCACGAGACCACTATGCCTTTTGCCAATATCTATTAGAGCCGACCAATGAAAGCAGGCACTACCAAATAATTTTGAATTTTAGTTTGAAAAAACAAAACAATTCCAAACAAACTATGTGCCTCGTAGTCTATTGGTCAGTCTGCGTTAGTTATGCCAATAGAAAAAGATGTTTCGTTTTAGTTAACATTTTTCCTATCTCTCCCCTTTTTACTCCTATACTCTTATACCAACCAATAGAATTTGAATTTCTACAATGCCTCTTTTTTTTTTAAACTAGCGTCCCCAATAACGTTATGTGTAACAAGCAAGAACAACAGTCTGTCCGGTCAAGCGTTCGTAGACATTTAGTATTTTCTCAATAACTTGGCTAATACTTGGACTACCATATTTTTTAAAACATATTTTTGCTCAGGGGACTCTAAGCTATACTACCATATGATTTTTATGGTCAGTTTCAGTATGGTTTAGATTTTCAATTTTGTCACTGTCAATCGTCAAAATTAACTTTTTACACAAGTCGGCCATCTTCTCTCCCCCCCCCCCCCCCCCCCCCCCTGTCTCTAACATTTTCCTCACTATTCAAATAAACCAACTAGTTTGAGTGACGTCAGAATATTACCGCTAGGAGGAACTGAAAAATTGTCTGTGTGTTTGCCTCTGCTGGCTTTGCCCACAGCGTGTATATATTAAAGAGACCGCTTGCAGAGCTAAGAGGGGTTTTTCAAAACTTTGGTAGTGTTTTGCGTTAATTATTACAATCGTCTCGTTCTTACTACTGAGAACTGTCCAAATTGTTACAAATGTTAGTGTTAAAGTTAACATATTACGTTAATTCAAACGCCAGTTTGGTCTCACAGTTCTGGCAAGTCGTTAATTACAAGCTTTTCCCCCGTTTCGTGCAGCAGATCGGCGAGATGTTAAAATGTTTATTGTACGTTTTCGAAATCGAAACTAAAGCGTGTTAGATTGTTACGGCGGGTCATTTTCTTAGCATTCCCACTGCACAAAAGGCAGCTCTACTGGCGTTGAAGATGAAACCAGTCAGACACCTGAGGGCTGGTGTATTTATTCATCATAGGACTAAAATCTTATTGAAATAAGCGATTATCTCACAGATTTTGCTACACACCTCCCTTTCTAAAACATGCATCCATTGCAGGTTACAATCTGTGAGATAACTTAGCGCAAATAAAGTCCTACGTTTTCATCTGATTTTCATCACAAGGATGTCTACTCAAAAAATCTGCACCTACGTTCTGAGGGCCGGGAATATATTCAATCAGAAATGAGTATGGCTGTAATAATAATGACCATCTTAATAATCTGGAATTTTCATGCTTGGCTTGTGACAGGAATACGAGAGGTGAATGATCTGTTTGGACCACAAATGTCCTGCCATATAGATAAATCTGGAATTTTTTTATAGTCCATATTAACGCCAAACATTCTTTCTCACTTGGTGAATAATTTTTTTCCGCCTTGTTCAACTTGCGGCTTGCATAAGCGACTGGGTTCAATTCCCCATCTTGTGAGGAGGACCTTTGCAACAATGTAGCGCCCAGGCCCACATTGCTTGCGTCACTTCTCACGACAAATTCTTGATTCAAGTCAGGCAATTGCAATACTGGCCTGCTTGTGAGTTTTTCTTTTAACTCCTGGTAAGCCAATTCACACTGTGCGGACCAATTTATTGTATCAGGTTGTCCCTTTCGAGTTAAATCCGTCAGAGGAGCACATATAGAGTTTAAATGTTTAATGTTCTTTTGGTAGAAACCATACAACGACACAAAAGATCGCACATCTTTCTTTGTTTGTGGCCTAGGTGCTCTTTTCAGTTTCTCCAGATTCTTGGGGTCAGGGGTCATGCTACCCTGATGTACGGTATGTCCCAAGAATTCCAACTCTTTACACCCAATACAACATTTTGTTGGTCTAGCAGTCAAGTTAGCCTCTCTGAGTCTATCAAACAGCATATTGAAAGAGTTAACATGTTCCTCAAAAGTTTCAGTAGCAATGCGGATATCATCCATGAAATTCGAGATGCATGGATTTTTCAGGGGATCCAACAATTTTCGCATCATCCTAGAAAACACACTCGGGGCATTTTTCAACCCAAACGGTAGCATGTTGAACTCATAATGACCTTCCGAGGTGCTAAATGCTAAGTAAGGTCGAACCTCAGGCTTTACTGGAATTTGATAATAGCCTTTGCTCAGATCCACCTTTGAAAAATATTTTGCCTTGTTCAGCCTGGCAAAAAGTTGAGTAGTATCAGGTAATGGATCCACCTGATCTTCTGTGACAGCATTCAGTTTCCTGTAATCTATGCACAGTCTATGTTCTCCCGATGGTTTCCGCAACAAAACCACACAGGAACTATAAGGAGACTCACTGTGAGAAATAATCCCTTCTTGTAACAAATAATCTATCTCCTCTTTCAAAGCGTTTTCCTTAGCGAACAGAATAGAATAAGGCCTCATACAGATGGGTGTTGGGTCTAGTAGTTTCATATCATATTCCAACAAATTTTTGTGCCCCGGCTTATCCGTTAACACGATGTTAAAATGTTTATTGTACGTTTTCGAAACCGAAACTAAATCGTGTTAGATTTTTACGGCGGGTCATTTTCTTAGCATTCCTAATGCACAAAAGGCAGCTCTACTGGCGTTGAAGATGAAACCAGTCAGACACCTGAGGGCTGGTGTATTTATTCATAATAGGACTAAAATCTTACTGAAATAAGCGATTATCTCACAGATTTTGCTACACCGACTATTATTTTGAAATAAGAGAGAAACAAATACCCTCCTGAGTATTGCGTTTACTGAATAAAGAGAATAAAAGAGAGAGGGGGTGTTTACGTGTTTCAATTCGTGGAGGTGAAACCAAGATCAAGGTCACTTAGTAACCATTTCTCTTAGCTGCTGTAAGTCACTCAAAATCACACTCAGTGATACTCTTGTCCCCACGTCTTCTGCATTTCACTAAAGTGGTGGTCCACATTGCCGCCTTTGTCTTTCTTTCACCCCACGACAACAACCGACAACGGTTAACAGAACTGGGGTAACTATTTCTGATTACGAGACAGCCAGACTATTTAATGTCTGCCCACCCTGTCGCACTTGTTCTGGAACAGACATAGTAGAGGGAGGTAGAGGGAGACATCAAAAACGTGTGGAGAAGTGAACTGGAGACAGATGTGTAAGGGACATAGATGACATGGAAAGACCTTGGACGGATGGAACAGGTCAGGGAAGCTTGGCTTAAATTAGTGGACGGCTAATGCTTCTTACTGGGCTGAAGTGTAAGTGTAATAATGATCATACAACACACATGTCAGTAAAGGTGTATTCTATTAAACAGGAATCACACATCCATATAAACAGTGCTAAATTGCACACATACACATAAACTATATAAATATACACTCCTGTACACGAATATATTCAATTCTATAGAAAATAAGAACTATATAGACACACATATATCTATATAAATAGTGCTATTGCGTACAAATACACGAAAATATATAAACGAATGGAATACTGTACAGGTATAAGTATATATTTATAAACGAGTGCTACACTGTGCAAATACACGTAAATATATATAAACGAGTGCTATATTGTACAGATACATATAAATCTCCATAAACGAGTCCTGTATGGTACATATACACGTACGTGTCTATAAACCAGTGGTATTGTCTACAGATACATATAAATCTCTGTAAACGAGTGCTATATTTTACTCTCTACGAACAAGTGCTATGTTGCACAGATACACACATATATCTATAAACCAGAGCTATATTGCACATATAATATAAATCTCTATAAAGGAGTGATATAGTGTACATTTACACATATTTCTCTATAAATGAGTGCTATATTGAAAAGAGACACGTAAAAATCTATATACGAGTGCTACATTTCCCAGATACACGTAAATCTCTACAAACTAGACCATAAACAGCTGGCCACATAGTCCCGCAAACACAAGCAGCTCGCTCGTGTGTTTAGGGCCCACGTGAACGAACGTCTGGACGTACTCACCATGAACTTGACAGATACAAAAAATAGAACAATTTTCAATTTGGGTAAACAAGAAAATGAACAGAGAAAAAAAAACATGTCACAGACAAGGTAAAAGTGTGATAGACTCTTAATTAACATGTTATCAGTGTGTCCCAGGGTATTCACTGGGGGGTGGGGGGGGGAGGGGTCTGGTGAGTCAAAGAAAGTTAGGCATGTCGTAAAAGGCGACTAGTACAAGGTTGTTCAGGGGACTGACAACCTCGTCATATAAAACACATAGCTGCAGAAACCACTGCTGACAGAGTACGTTAATGTTTGGTGAAGGCTTCCAGCAAGGGGGAGGGGGGAGTCAGCTATGGTGGGGGTTCCATTCTCCATAAGGAGTGCAACGGAAAATAATGATGATAACGATGATGATGGTGACGATGATGTGGATGATGATGATGGTGACGATGATGTGGATGATGATGATGATGGTGACGATGATGTGGACGATTATGATGGTGACGATGATGTGGATGATGATGATGGTGACGATGATGTGGATGATGATGATGGTGACGATGATGGGGATGATGATGATGGTGACGATGATGTGGATGATGATGATGGTGACGATGATGTGGATGATGATGATGGTGACGATGATGGGGATAATGATGATGGTGACGATGATGTGGATGATGATGATGGTGACGATGATGTGGATGATAATGATGGTGACGATGATGGTGACGATGATGTGGATGATGATGATGATGGTGACGATGATGTGGATGATGATGATGGTGACGATGATGGTGACGATGATGTGGATGATGATGATGTGGATAATGATGATGGTGACGATGATGTGGATGATGATGATTATGATGATAATGATGATGACTTATCAGTGCTTTAAAAGGTTGAACTAGTTTAATTAAATTAAAAATAAGACTAAAAAACGATAGTAATTAAGTAACATATATTTCACTGTGTGATAAACAATAATGGTGCTACCTGTCATTTTCTATTTCAAAAACAAAAAAACCACAATAAAACACAAACACACTATAAAGAAAGGCTTATTGACATTGACAAATTCTGTCGTTTAGATTTTATCACTGTAATTATTTTTATTGTCATTGTTTTATGGGCTTCTTGTTTTTTAGCTTAACAATAATCAACAGACTTTTCCCCTGTCTTTGATTCGCTGAGATGTGAAGGTTTTTTTCTGCTAAGTTGACACGAAAATATTCTGTTATTTATGTCAACATGAATTTATCTGGGCATATCCTTTGTCAGTGGGTTTTATATGTATATTTTTTTTACTTGTGTTCCTTAAATCAAATTTTGTCTCGTTTTGGCGAGGTGCGCCCTGTTCAACCGAGATACAGGGTTCGTAGGTTACATCAGGGCGCACGTCCTTATGTAAAAGACCATGTGGTTTGTTTATTGTTCAGTGGATTCGATTGTTTTCTTTCCCTCTTAGCTCGCTTTTCCATTTGTGACTTTCTGATTATCTCGTTTTCCAATTTGTGAGTTTCTGATTATATCGTTTTCCCATTTGTGAGTTTCTGATTATCTCATCGTCCCATTTGTGAGTTTCTGATTATCTCGCCCTCCCATTTGCGAGCTTCTGATTATCTCGCCTTCCCATTTGTGAGTTTCTGATTATCTCGTCTTCCCATTTGCGAGCTTCTGATTATCTCGCCTTCCCATTTGGAGTTTCTGATTATCTCGCTTTCCCATTTGTGAGTTTCTGATTATCTCGTTTTCCCATTTGTGTGTTTTTTAATTACCTTGTTTTTCCCATTTGTGAGTTTCTAATTATCTCGTTTTCCCATTTGTGAGTTTCTGATTATCTCGTTTCCCCATTTGTGAAATTCTAATTATCTCGTTTTCCCATTTGTGAGTTTCTGATTATCTCGTTTCCCCATTTGTGAAATTCTAATTATCTCGTTTTCCCATTTGTGAGTTTCTGATTATCTCGATTTCACATTTGTGAGTTTCTGATTATCTAGTTGACCGAATTGTGAGTTTCTGATTATCTGGTTTTCCCATTTGTGAGTTTCTGATTATCTGGTTTTGTCATTTGCTACTTTAAAGCTATTTTGCTGCCCACGTCATTTATTTCTGCGTATCTCGCTTTCCTATTGATTATTTTCCAGGTATTATCTCACTTTTCCAGTTTTTAGTTTAGGATTATCTTACTTTCCTAGGTGTTCTTTTCAGAATGATCAGAGTTCTTTTTTTATATAGGTTATCTCCCTTTTCCAGTCGTTCATTGTTATCTCTTGTCTCAGTTGTTAATTACCGTTTACCTCCCTTATCCAAAAATGCAACATACAGTCTGTGTTCATCCACTTATCACTTTCTGTTTATTCTATTTTATTTTTCTAAACTTTTGAAACTTATTTCACATATATGAAAATATTATAAAAACTTAACAAACTTATTTCACATATATGAATGTTATAAAAACTTAACAAACTTTTTTCACATATATGAATGTTTTAAAAGTCATTAAATGCATTGAACAAGGGAACATAACTTCTATACTCACTACATCTCGCTTACTAAGGTCATCAAATGCAGGCACTTCACTTTGTGTCAGAGAGTTTGCTGAGGAAAACATACACACAATCGTCCGATGAGTTAAAAGAGTATATGAGTGGATGAGAGAGAGAGATGCGGAATAATAAATAAAGTATTGATAAAACGTGAATCACTGTTCAAAAAAGTTGTTTCCCTTGGCATTCAATTTGTGACCAGTGACTAGAACAATGTCAGGAAAAAAAGGCACACAAAAAAAAGTAATGGGGATGGAAGGGTAGAATGATTTCAATGAGTAGATGAGTGTGTGAAAGATATGGACGAAAAGAGAGAAAGTAATATAAAGGAGAGTGTAGGGGTTAAGAGTTATTGATAACCCACCAGATGTTTGAACTAATGTAGTTTGTAGCTTGAGTCCTTGATTTTTGGTTAAGTTCTTTAAAACGCGAATGTTAGTTCATTAGGCTACTGACTAAGAATGCTGTCAGTCTGGTCGGGCTTACAGGTGGCCGACAATTATGGTGTAATAGATGGACGCTGAATTCACGGCTTGATTGACAGTTCATATCAGACATTTATTAGACGATACATGGACGACATCACCGTTGACGACATAATGGAACATTAGGCATGGTAATACGAATTCTGCATGTACACGGTTACAATTTCCAACTTGACTGACCTCAGATAACCGTTGGAAAATCCGCAAACGGTAAAGTATTGAGGTGAAGATAGTTCACTTCTTTTCCATCTCTCAGACTTTGAAAGGATATGTAGTTATATATTCTGGCCGGACATCTTATCTTGACGCTTCATATAAATGGTCGAACTGACATTGCTTCGTAAGAAAGGATTTTGAAACTCACTAGCAGTAGGTCACAATGCCGTACTGAAGCCCTGTCAAAATCTTATAAAGTACTTACGTCAAATATAACATGGAGATATTGACGAAAATAAATTAAACTTGGCTGTGGCTAACGCTTCGCCTTGGAAGGTAGCTCAGACATCAAATTACAATCAGCTTTTCCCGCAACATGGGACTCAAAAGACCAGCACAACGTCTGTCTTCAAAACCGGCATCTTGTCTCTATCCTCTATGACGTATCTCTCACGTCATCAGCGCTCCATGGCAACCAACGATTTTGTCGCACCGAATTCGTGCACTTTGGTGCATAATAAATTTAAGTTATTTCACAAACATAGATGCGTACCTACGTACGTTTAACATAGTTAGATAATGGCATCTGGTAATCTGTTAAGTCTCGCATCATAAATAGTTGTGCGAAAATGGACGTAACAGAGAGTCAATGTAGAACTGATAGAAAGAAACAGAAAAATATCACTGGAACAAAAAGTACTGGAAGAAGCACCACTACAGGATGTAGACACATACACAACCCTTGGCAGCAATATAAGCACAGCGGAAGGGAGGTACAATTATATCAAAACAAGAATACATAACGCTAGAACAGCTTTTATTGCACTGGGAAATATATGGAGATGGAAAATAAAATCAGTTCCAACATAAAAATCAGAATTTTAAATTCAAATGTCAAGTCAGTCCTATTGTATGGCTCAGAAACATGGACAGCAGCAAAAACAACAACTAAAAAGCTACAGACTTTTATAAACGGGTGCTTGCGTAGAATAGAAGGACTGAAATGGTATGACAAAGTCACAAATGTGGAATTGATGACAAGAATCAGACAAGTGCCAGTGGAACACGAGATGACAAGAACCAGACAAATGCCAGTGGAACACGAGATGACAAGAACTAGACAAGTGCCAGTGGACCACGAGATGACAAGAACCAGACAAGTGCCAGTGGACCACGAGATGATAAGAACCAGACAAGTGCCAGTGGACCACGAGATGACAAGAACTAGACAAGTGCCAGTGGACCACGGGATGGCAAGAACCAGACAAGTGCCAGTGGACCACGAGATGACAAGAACCAGACAAGTGCCAGTGGACCACGAGATGACAAGAACTAGACAAGTGCCAGTGGACCACGAGATGACAAGAACCAGACAAGTGCCAGCGGACCACGAGATGACAAGAACCAGACAAGTGCCAGTGGACCACGAGATGAGAAGACGACGCTGGAGATGGAGAGAACAAACATTTAGGAAACCTGTTGATAGCAGTACCAGGCAGTTCTTGTTCTGGAATCTGCAGGGTAAGGGGGTAGAGGGAGACCACAAAACAAACGGAGAACTGGAGACAGACATGAAGGACATGAAGAAGACATGAAGGATATGAAGGAGACATGAAGGACATAAAGAAGACTTGAAAAGACCTTGACCTGACGACATGTGACAGGAAGACTTGGTATAAGTTTGTTGAAGGTCTGTGTTCCTTGGGGAACTGAAAGGTGGTGATGGCGACATAAGAAACGTTTGAACCCAAAAAAAGAAGATGATCATTAGTTGTGAGGACGCTGGACAAATCCAACATTAGTTGTGAGGACGCTGGACAAATCCAACATTAGTTGTGAGGACGCTGGACAAATCCAACATTAATTGTGAGGACGCTGGACAAATCCAACATTAGTTGTGAGGACGCTGGACAAATCCATCATTAGTTGTGAGGAAGACTATTTTATAAGACTGGACAAATCCAACATTAGTTGTGAGGAAGACTATTTTACAACGCTGGACAAATCCAACATTAGTTGTGAGGAAGACTATTTTACAACGCTGGACAAATCCAACATTAGTTGAGAGGAAAATTGCTGGAAATGATAAAGTCATTCCATGACGACATGAAGTGAACAGTCCAATATGCTGGAAGCACGTCACAGCCCTTTGACATACGAAGTGGCGTTTAACAAGGCTGTGTTCTGGCTCCGACCCTCTTCGGGATCTTCTTTGCCTTACTCTTGAAACATGCTTTCAGAGATGCAACTGAAGGAATATGCCTTCACACTCGGTCAGATGGCCGTATGTTTAATCTTTCAAGGCTGAAGGCAAAAACAAAAATCAGAAGGGTCACCATAAGGGACTTGTTGTTCGCTGATGACGCTGCAGTCGTCACTCAAAGCCAACAGGAGCTTCAGAACTTGATGAATCGCTTTACCCAAGCATGAAAGGATTTTGGCCTCACTATAAGTCTAAAGAAAACGAAAGTGCTGAGTCAGGATGTGGGTGCTGCACCAGTTATTACTATCGATAACTATGAATTCGCAGTGGTGCACCACTTCACATACCTGGGGTCTACCATCAATGACAAACTCTCGCTGGACACATAAATTGACAGTCGCATTGGCAAAGCTGCAGCTACCTTTGCCCGCCTCACATCGCGTGTTTGATGAAACTCCTAACTTACAACGAAGACCAAAGCCGCGGTATATAACGCCTGCGCCACCAGCACACTCCTTTATGGCAGCGAGACTTGGACAACCTATGCTAAGCAAGAAAGAAGTCTCAATACCTTCTATTTACGGTGTCTACGCCACATCCTCGGCATCTCGTGGAAAGATAAAGTGACAAACGTCGAGGTATTGTTACATGCTGGCCTTCAAAGCCTGTATACACTGCTTAGACAGCGCAAACTGCGCTGGCTTGGCCATGTCCGCCGCATGGAAGATGGTCGCATCCCGAAAGATGTCTTCTACAGGCAACTGGCAGATGGCAAAAGAACAGTTGGGCGACCGCAGCTGAGATTCAAAGATGTGTGCAAGAGAGACTTGAGGGCACTGGACATGGATCCAGCTGGCGATCGCACCAAGTGGCAATGCTATTTACGGCGCCACCTCAGATTGGGCGAAAAGAAGCTCACACAACAAGCAGAAGAGAGGAGAAAACGTCGAAAGGTGCAACAGGAAAATAAACAGCTCAGGGATGTCACCTCAGGGGCGCAATCCCATAGTCAGTTATGATTGAAGGGGCTATTATTATTATTATTGTGAGGAAAACTATTTTACAAGACTGGACAAATCCAATATTAGTTGTGAGGAAAACTATTTTAAAACGATGGACAAATCCAACATTAGTTGTGAGGAAGACTATTTTACAATGCTGGACAAATCCAACATTAATTGTGAGGAAGATAATTTTACAATGCTGGACATATCCAACATAAGGGGGATAGGAAGACTATTTTACAATGCTGGACATATCCAACATTAGTTGTGAGGAAGATAATTTTACAATGCTGGACATATCCAACATTAGTTGTGAGGAAGATAATTTTACAATGCTGGACAAATCCAACATTAGTTGTGAGGAAGATAATTTTACAATGCTGGACATATCCAACATTAGGTGATAGGAAGATAATTTTACAATGCTGGACATATCCAACATTAGGTGATAGGAAGATTATTTTACAATGCTGGACAAATCCAAGATTAGTTGTGAGGAAGATAATTTTACAATGCTGGACAAATCCAACATTAGTTGTGAGGAAGATAATTTTACAATGCTGGACAAATCGAACATTAGGTGATAGGAAGATAATTTTACAATGCTGGACAAATCCAACATTAGTTGTGAGTAAGATAATTTTACAATGCTGGACAAATCCAACATTAGTTGTGAGGAAGATAATTTTACAATGCTGGACAAATCCAAAATTAGGTGATAGGAAGATAATTTTACAATGCTGGACAAATCCAACATTAGTTGTGAGGAAGATAATTTTACAATGCTGGACAAATCCAACATTAGTTGTGAGGAAGATAATTTTACAATGCTGGACAAATCCAACATTAGTTGTGAGGAAGATAATTTTACAATGCTGGACAAATCCAACATTAGGTGATAGGAAGACTATTGTAGAATGCTGGACAAATCCTTTCACTCCTTAATAAGTATGGAACCACTACTGCAGCTGTCGCCCCTCCCCCCCCCCCTTCCTTTACAGGAAGCCTGTAACAAAGCATTCACGTCCCCTTAGTTACCCCCGGAACCTATACGGGACAGATGGATACCACTGACAGCCAGACAATCAAATAAAGAAGTTCTCAAGGACACAGAAGAAAGTCTTTAATTGAATCAACACGATAAAGTCCTGTGGTCACGGCATGAGAAAAGAACGATCGAAGAACCAGGCCACAAATACCTAAGTTCAACTCAAAAACAAGAACGGGTAAATAGAGAAAGAAATAGCTAGACAAACTGACCTTCTGACGTGAGGAGGGACTGACAGACACAGCTGATACCTGACCTTCCGGCATGGGGAGGGATTGACAGGCACAGCTGATACCTGACCTTCCGGCATGGGGAGGGATTGACTAACACAACTGATACCTGACCTTCCGGCATGAGGAGGGATTGACTAACAAAGCTGATACCAGACATTATTGTGTAGATCCCACATGACTCTTATAAGACAAACAAAGAAGACTGCTGCAGCTTCAGGCATGCGTACAGGGCGATTAATTTAAGATTATGTATGAGCCTGGCAACACTATCATGTAGAACAAATTGGTACAGAAACTATCGCTTCAACAACATTTGAATTTTTAATGCTGGCTACCAGCAAGGGGATCATCTACCATGGCGGCTTCGTGCTTCATAAGGAGCGACAATGAAAATGATGATTCCTGACACATGAGACCGTTGTAAATGGACAGACATGATCGCCAATGCCTGGACACATGGAAAGAAAGAAAGAGAGAATGAATGAAAAACACAAAGAAAGTAAGAAAGAATCAGAAAAACAGACAAATTTACAGGCAGCAAGAAAGAAGAAAACAAAGAAAGAATGAAAGAAAAAAGAAAAATGAAGAGAAAGAGAAAGAAAATCAGAACGCTATAGGCCTACACTAGAAAAGTAACAGAAATGACAGACACTCCGTGGATTCGAACCAGGAACCATCCGAATAGCACCATCGCCTCTCTGCTACAGTGAACCGTAACAAGACACCAGACCAGCTAACCTCTCCAAATATGCATCTAGTTCCTCTCATGAACATTACACGCAACAGCCGAATACAGTACCCGGAAATCACATATATCTTTATAGAATATTTGTATAGACTATTATAAATACAAGTTTTGGCCTATAATTCACAACTGATCAACCAAGCAGGCACACATGAAGCGGAAAGGCGCGTCCTGGCCAGCGGAATTCTGTGACCTGGAAATCGGGTTTTCACCCTGGCGCGTGCCCTGATTTCTTCGAATTTCTGCAACAAAAAAGGGGGATTTCTTTTTTGTATTGTTTGTTGTTGTTTTTATTTTTTTATTTTTATTATTAAAGTCAACTATTTGAACGACAAGCGCATGAATGTTTAAAATTTCAAAATCGGTTGAGAATTAACAATGAAAGCAACTGAAAAAATATAAATACGTTTGCATCATTCCATCTTTTATTTTTGGCTGTGGCGTTCAATAGGACGATGCATTATTGAAACTAGTTGATAGCATTATAACGCTGTTCTTGTTCTGGAATACTGTGACAAAACGTCTGAACATGCTCTTTTGTGTGATCTCTCACACCTTCAGCCCTCCGGCAGTATCATTTCTTTGTCTTCATTTTTCTCACTCATCGCTTTTATTTGGCATAAATTTGCCTTTTCATTCGTTATTTTCACTATTTTGCTCTATGCTGGACATAGCATGGTGAAGTCTCTAACACGCCACTCCCCTATGGCAGTATTTGCTACGAAAGTATTTGCTATAGGGCTGTCTTTATCTTTTTTGCCACTCCTCAGACGTGTTTACAGCTGAACTGTGGTATTATCGTAACAATACCCAGTCTTCAGACCAGTCATCAGCTTATCGCATAACCCGTCTGACCACCTGTGGAAACATGTCAGGCAAACATTTGACCCCATTGAAAAGCTGTTGATCATGTTGACACAAGCTTGTATTGTGCTACGATGAAAGAAGACAACACTGTCTGACCAGACATCTGTCTGGCGGAGGTATGCAGATAAAGGGTATAATTAGATAATCTGTCGGGGCAGACATCTGGGCGGAAATCATTATGCCAGAAACATGGTCACAATATTGTGATAAACAGAGGTGCGCCGGAAGTCTTGTGTAACGATTTGACATCATTGTTGTAAGAGGCCACGCGTGTATATTAAATTTAATATTTTAAAATACGTGTGGGATGAGTAATGATAAACTTCCCCACCCAAACAGTGCTAGATAGATTTGATTGGTTCGCCAGAAGCTACAATGAATTGATTGGAACATTCAGCAGGAAACACAGCTATGATTTGAAACTCCGGATTGTGAGATATACTGTAGAAATCAAACACAGAACAGCACAGACCGCATCGCAACGTCAACTAAACACCTCACACATGCCAGAGGAAAGAGGATATGACTTATTATTCTACAACTATAATACCAGATCGAGTATTGGGCAACTTTGGAATTTACAAGTAAACCCACAATTTTAATACAAGACTGGAAACTTGGGAATGTTATCACTAGGAGTCAGAGAGGAATTTTAACAAACGTTTTCCTAGGCAGGATTCATAGAACACCAGCCGTCAGAAGAATTAACTCATATTTCCCAGACCAAGTCATAAGAGGAATTATACAAACAGTTTTCCCAGGCTAGGAATTTACAGAACCCCTGCCGTCAGAGGAATTAACTTATATATTTCCAGACCTAAGTGATTCGAACGCATCTAACTAAGGGGCTGTGTGTCCATTCTAAATCTGTGCCAGGAGAAGGGTGTATTCCCTAAATTTTGGGGTAAGTGTAAACAAATTATTTACTAATGTAAATTTTACATATTTCTTATTAAGTGATTATATATGAGGTTGGCAACCTCAACATATGAAAATAGTATATTCATGAACCACTACAGCAAGAGCTGGTGATTGTCTCTGATTAGTCGTGCGGGAAACCCGACAGCAGAGCGACCCCAGACTTCGGCTGGAGCAGTGATGAGTGATGGTTACACCCCATGTGCCTAAAGTGTAACATATTATCTTGTGAGAATTACGTACATTTTTTAATTGTAATTCAGGCAAATCATTATTCATGCACTCCAGACGCAATTTCCTAGTTGACACCCAGAAGGATATTGGTGAATTTTCATCATATTCCCTGAGTTACATTGTGTACTCGGGAATTTAATTCTTCTGAGAGGTTAACATTGGTGAGTGGAGCGCATGACAATAGGACTGTTAGTTTGCGGAGAACAAATGTACTCAGCAGAAGGCATGTTTCTATCTGTCACAGTTCGTGGTTGCAAGACATCAGACTTAAGTACTGAAGTTCCTGTGCCACTAATGTGAGAGAAGAATATCACCACCAACCGCCTACAGTGGGCGAGTTACGTGGGGAAGTGTACTCATCACCAAAAAGAAGTGACGGAAACCACAGCCACAGGACTCATTTGGGGCTAAGTTTTATGTAACACGCTGCAGCAAAAATACGGACATTATTAACGCCCTACCTAAACCTCAGTGAGGAAACCTTAATTTCAATTTTCACCCAATTTTCCATATTTTTTTTCCAATGTTAAAGACTAATTGACTATTAAATTTGTTGTATGTTATTTTAGACTAAACAATAATAGTTGATTCAGTTTATATGTACGACAGCAAACGTATGAGCCAGTTTTTCTTGATAAATACGTATGTATAAATATAAAGCCATTACTTACAAGAGGGCATTCGTTGGATTACTCCAACTGGGTGCTTGACGGGCCAGAACCATTGAATAAACCCTTCACAAAAGGCGACGGGCCTGATAATAAGTTAACAAATTTGCTCAGCCCTCAAGCAGCGTTTTGTTCTTGACTTCTGGGAATATCTTGTAAAGGCTCCCCTAAGGTAGAAAAGTCATTCATCTTCTATCTACATGTTTGCTAAGAGTAATCTTGCGCGAAGATAGATACCTTGGACGACCTACTTTTAGATACGCTTGCATTGTGACCATTAGTGGACCACTACTGCAAAGGGAGGCAATCCCGTGACAAATACCTAGATTAAGTTTAACAGTTGGAAACCTAACAAAACGGAGAAAGGAACTGGTGACACACTTAGTAGGGGTTATTAAGACATGGGAAGACCTTGAACTGATGACACTGGGCCGGAAGACTTGGGGTGCATGTTTGAAAAACTATGCTCCACCGGGAACGTAATAAATTATTATCAGATGTTTTAACTGTTTTATGTTTGGAATGAATGAATACAGTAGAGCCAATGTCATTACAAAATCCCTGACAATGAAGAAGCTGATATACTAGCAAATAAACGTAGAAGCTACCTCGTCCTGATAAATAATAACTTATGAATAGGGTAAGAATTTTTTTTTTTTTGTTAATTTGATGATTAAAAAAAAATATGCCGTTCAACCCCTCATGGTTTATAATTATGATATAAAACGTTTTTAAGAACTAATAATATGTACAAATGCCGATATGTGAAACTGGCAAATCTTCTGTCCAATCGTTGTGTATAGGGCAAATCACAATGATCAAACTGTGTGTATGTATGTCAAAAGAAACAAATAAACAAACACACAAATAAACCAAAAGAAAAACCCAAAAGATAATTTATTTTTTTAAATGTAAAAAATACCAAACAGAAACAAGACATAGAGGGAAGGGAGTAAAGGTCTGGGATCTTTAGTCTAATATTTAATCAACTTTCATTTGTCATAAGGCCAACATGTGGGATCTTGAGTCTAATATTTAATCAACTTTCATTTGTCATAGAAGACCAACATGTGGGATCTTGAGTCTAATATTTAATCAACTTTCATTTGTCATAGAAGGCCAACATGTGGGATCTTGAGTCTAATATTTAATCAACTTTCATTTGTCATAGAAGGCCAACATGTGGGATCTTGAGTCTAATATTTAATCAACTTTCACGTATCATAGAAGGCCAACATGTGGGATCTTGAGTCTAATATTTAATCAACTTTCATTTGTCATAGAAGGCCAACATGTGGGATCTTGAGTCTAATATTTAATCAACTTTCATTTGTCATAGAAGGCCAACATGTGGGATCTTGAGTCTAATATTTAATCAACTTTCATTTGTCGTAGAAGGCCAACATGTGGGATCTTGAGTCTAATATTTAATCAACTTTCATTTGTCATAGAAGGCCAACATGTGGGATCTTGAGTCTAATATTTAATCAACTTTCATTTGTCATAGAAGGAAAACATGTGGGATCTTGAGTCTAATATTTAATCAACTTTCATTTGTCATAGAAGGCCAACATGTGGGATCTTGAGTCTAATATTTAATCAACTTTCATTTGTCATAGAAGGCCAACATGTGGGATCTTGAGTCTAATATTTAATCAACTTTCATTTGTCATAGAAGGCCAACATGTGGGATCTTGAGTCTAATATTTAATCAACTTTCATTTGTCATAGAAGACCAACATGTGGGATCTTGAGTCTAATATCTAATCAACTTTCATTTGTCATAGAAGGCCAACATGTGGGATCTTGAGTCTAATATTTAATCAACTTTCATTTGTCATAGAAGGCCAACATGTGGGATCTTGAGTCTAATATTTAATCAACTTTCACGTATCATAGAAGGCCAACATGTGGGATCTTGAGTCTAATATTTAATCAACTTTCATTTGTCATAGAAGGCCAACATGTGGGATCTTGAGTCTAATATTTAATCAACTTTCATTTGTCATAGAAGGCCAACATGTGGGATCTTGAGTCTAATATTTAATCAACTTTCATTTGTCATAGAAGGCCAACATGTGGGATCTTGAGTCTAATATTTAATCAACTTTCATTTGTCATAGAAGGCCAACATGTGGGATCTTGAGTCTAATATTTAATCAACTTTCATTTGTCATAGAAGGCCAACATGTGGGATCTTGAGTCTAATATTTAATCAACTTTCATTTGTCATAGAAGGCCAACATGTGGGATCTTGAGTCTAATATTTAATCAACTTTCATTTGTCATAGAAGGCCAACATGTGGGATCTTGAGTCTAATATTTAATCAACTTTCATTTGTCATAGAAGGCCAACATGTGGGATCTTGAGTCTAATATTTAATCAACTTTCATTTGTCATAGAAGGCCAACATGTGGGATCTTGAGTCTAATATTTAATCAACTTTCATTTGTCATAGAAGGCCAACATGTGGGATCTTGAGTCTAATATTTAATCAACTTTCATTTGTCATAGAAGGCCAACATGTGGGATCTTGAGTCTAATATTTAATCAACTTTCATTTGTCATAGAAGGCCAACATGTGGGATCTTGAGTCTAATATTTAATCAACTTTCATTTGTCATAGAAGGCCAACATGTGGGATCTTGAGTCTAATATTTAATCAACTTTCATTTGTCATAGAAGGCCAACATGTGGGATCTTGAGTCTAATATTTAATCAACTTTCATTTGTCATAGAAGGCCAACATGTGGGATCTTGAGTCTAATATTTAATCAACTTTCATTTGTCATAGAAGGCCAACATGTGGGATCTTGAGTCTAATATTTAATCAACTTTCATTTGTCATAGAAGGCCAACATGTGGGATCTTGAGTCTAATATTTAATCAACTTTCATTTGTCATAGAAGGCCAACATGTGGGATCTTGAGTCTAATATTTAATCACCTTTCATCTGTCATAGAAGGCCAACATGTGGGATCTTGAGTCTAATATTTAATCAACTTTCATTTGTCATAGAAGGCCAACATGTGGGATCTTGAGTCTAATATTTAATCAACTTTCATTTGTCATAGAAGGCCAACACGTGGGGTCTTGAGTCTAATATTTAATCAACTTTCATTTGTCATAGAAGGCCAACATGTGGGATCTTGAGTCTAATATTTAATCAACTTTCATTTGTCATAGAAGGCCAACATGTGGGATCTTGAGTCTAATATTTAATCAACTTTTATTTGTCATAGAAGGCCAACATGTGGGATCTTGAGTCTAATATGTAATCAACTTTCATTTGTCATAGAAGGCCAACATGTGGGATCTTGAGTCTAATATTTAATCAACTTTCATTTGTCATAGAAGGCCAACATGTGGGATCTTGAGTCTAATATTTAATCAACTTTCATTTGTCATAGAAGGCCAACATGTGGGATCTTGAGTCTAATATTTAATCAACTTTCATTTGTCATAGAAGGCCAACATGTGGGATCTTGAGTCTAATATTTAATCAACTTTCATTTGTCATAGAAGGCCAACTGTGATAAACGAGCGCAAAGGCCTTTTTACTCCATCTTTTCCTACATTTTTCATATTGTATTTTCTCCGACATTTGCTCTTTCATCCCATATTTGCAACCCACATTTGCTATTTCATCGTTGTGATTACTCGCGACCGGTATCTAGAGAACCACATTTGTTCTTTCATCGAGGGAAATAAAGTCCTTTGATTGAGTCCACATGCCTGACATTATCGTTTGAAGCCCACATTGCATCGTGATAAATCTGGTAAAAAGACATCTGGTCATCCTAATCAAACATCTGGGCATGCTGTAATTTCTGTGACACCACATTGGACGCCCAGATTGGCCAGGGGAAAACGTCTCATGCTGTAATGGTGTTATCTTTGGTCGGCCGCGGTTCAGACAAGCGTTGGTTTACCACATTGGACGCCCACCTTGGCCAGGTGAACAATAAACAATCAGAGGTCAAACTACACCCACGTTTGGACTGACAGGAGACAAGAGCGATCCTGTGAATGAGTGACCAGAGGGGCCATTAAGGATTGGTTGGTATGGGCGGAGCTAGATGTCGGATCCAGAAACCCATATTGGACTGGCAGAAATATAATCTACTGCGTAGCTTGCAAGAGGAAGGAGTCCAGTTTTTTTACATTGTGAGGAAGAGATTAAACCCAAAAACGCATAGCCTAATACACGTGTTTATTCAGAGTGGATGATAATTCAGTTCTGTGACTAATTGTGTTCTTAAAGGATTTTGCGAAGGGAAAAGAAGGTTAGTAGATCTTATACTTATTAATACATTTTCTTATTTTTGTTTATTTTAACCTTACAGCTAAAATGTCCGAAAGATAAAGTTTCAAATAATTCTTGGCATAACTGATTAATAAAATCAGAAGATTTTCCTAGAAGATGATAGGATGATAGGAGGTAATTAATAGTTCATACGTCACCTTCATCATCATCACAGTCTCCCATGCGCACACACTCTCATGCACAAGATATTTAACATCATTAGAATTGAACTCAGAGAGAGAGAGATGAATAATGAGCAGTAGTTTAAATGCAAGTCAACCAGTGATGTTAAATGTGAAAAACTTACAAAGACTTTTGTGTGTCTTCAGTTCATCAGAAGTCTGAGTCTACACGCAACGTGTCTGACGTCTAACCAGAAATAAGTTATCAAAAACGGACATTTGGCTAGCAGAATTCGCCATAGGACATCTTTCATTCCTCAATTAAAAAGGAATATTGTCTCACCCACAAGTCAGAAGGTGGACGCAGCATTTTTCGTCACCATATACTGCTTGCTCACAAGTTCAATACAGAGTTATCACAAGTTCAATACAGAGTTATCACAAGTTCAATACAGAGTCATCATAAATTCAAATCACTCGAAAGATCATTATTATCTGAAGTCAAGCAAAAGAGCTCAAAAGAGGAATCGCATATTTATAGCAAGTGCAACACCCTCTTAAGCGCATTCTATGAAGCAGACTATATATATATATATATATATATATATATATATATATATATATATATATATATATATATATATATATATATATATATATATATATATATATATATATATATATATATTATGAATCACGACTACATATGCAAGGTTATGAGTCTACATATCACTAACATTTCGTGAAGATATCCAGTCTGACCAGTACCCTCGGGAGATTAGACAACAGACTTTTTGTTCATATGACAACTATTAACTGTTGATCCACACTACAGAGATATACTCAAACAGTGAAGGAATATACATAGATATCTCGTCAGCGTTCTCCGTACGACAACAGTATTCATCAGAACGTCCTCGGCTTAGAGATACCCCACTCGACATAACGTATAACAACTTGGGACATTTTATGCATACATGTGAATCCTCATATCTAGGAGAAGCATTTAGAGACACATGGACTGTGTAGAGTACTCACCATTTTGGTAACACGTATCATATCACATCATCATTTCACATTACACCAGTTCATTCTTAATTAACTATTACTTAATTAACTGCAATTTTATTATCTCATCTGTGTGTTTTGTGTGAATCGTCTTTCACCATCATCACGTTCTAACCATTACTAACCCTATATGTGTGGATATTTCATTAATAAACCCAACGATCGTTTGATCATTATCTAGTTGGTTAATGTATCACTTGTTCTGTCGGTGTTACATATTCACCTATAGGAACCTTTCTCTACTCAGATGAGGTTGGGGGCTTTTTCTTTACGGGATCTAAGGGCAGAAGCTAAGGTCCTGGGGAAACAGAACTCTTTCCATAATTAATTAGAAAACACTGTCTAGTGGAAAGCATTCGCATTCCTGTCTTCTTGTCCCTATCTCGAATAGGTCTTTTTTTTCTTTCTTAACTTGCCAATTTCTAGAGACCTTATATCTAATATCTCATAGACTATTCCTGGCAAAAACTACTGTCGTAGTTGCCCCAGTGACTCACCACACGACAATTGCGACAATTGGGGGCTCGTCCGGGATTAGTGAACCCGGACTTAGAAGTGTGATAAATCACATTTTCATCTCTGCCATACAATTGCAATAATTGCAAAATTGGTTGGCATTTCGAGGGATTATCTCTTAGACTGACTATTACTATAATTTGTCTATTTCATAGGGGAATAATTTATATCTCTAAAGCACGAGTGATACTTGTTAAATTGAGTATCAAACGGACAGAGTAAACACTTTTTGAGAACAGAGGATACTGTAGGGAACCGAAAAATTTTTTTTTCAGTAACTGCTGGAGAAATTGTTATCATAAATATTTAGTAATTTTTTCATAGAAAACTTCGAGATAATCTGTTATATAATTTTTCAGAATACGCTGAGCGAGTGATTTTTAAGAACTATTTGAACTTGATTACTAATTTAAACCTAGCTGGTTTTAAAGAGATAATTACTTGGGCGAGTCTATTAAATTTGTTTGGAGGTCACTGCCAATTTTTCCCTTCGCAAACCCGTACTGCATATCATGGCAGATGCTGCAAAAATTAGAACTAGTTTAATGGAGGCAGGGCGTGAATACGGGTTAAGTGGAAAAGACCTGATGAAATATGTAAGCGAGGAGACTGATAAACTCCATGCAAGAGAGATGGAAATGCAGAAACTTACAATGGAGAAAACCGCAGCAGATGCAGCGGAGCGGAAAGAAGCAGCAGAAGCAGCGGAGCGGAAAGAAGCAGCAGAAGCAGCGGAGCGTAAAGAGAAAGCCGCAGCAGAGCATGCACTTAACATGAAGCAACTGGAAATCCAGGGACAGACCAATCAGATAGAGCTGGCAAAAAGTGCAGCGGCTTCCAACTTTGATGGAGGGTACTCACTCCGCTCAGATGGTGTGCCTACTTCGCAACCTGCACCACCCAATGCCATGAACTTTCCGCTGGAACCTTTTTCAGAAAGGAACGATACCATGGACGCCTTTTTAGACCGCTTCGAACGCATTGCAACAGGGTTTGGACTTGAAGAACGGAAGTGGAACTTGAAACTTTCCAAGGGCCTAAGAGGAGCCGCCTACGAAGTTTTTAATAAACTTCCGGCCGGAGAGCAAGATGACTATCAGGCATTGAAATAAGCTCTCTTGGTGAGGTACGAGCTTCATTCAGAGGCTTACCGAAAAAAATGTCGAGGTTCTAGGAAGGAGGCCGGAGAAACTTTCTCACAGTTCGCAGCCCGTATTGAAGACTACCTAGTGAAGTGGTGTACACTGGGAAAATTTACCGAGAACTATGACTGGTTGAAAGAGCTAATTGTGATAGAGCAACTAAAAGAGTCTATGTCGGTGGAAATGCGTAGATTTCTCACTGAAAACGGCGCTGACCGGTTAGAAAATATTCTTACACTGGCAGAGAGATTCCAAAATGCTCTCATGGAGTCTCAAGGAGCCAGAAAGAAGTTTTCGGATCAGGCGCCAAAGCAACCTGCTCGCTCCCAACCAGACCAACAAAGCAAAGGACCACACATCTCGCATAAACAGCACGCAAAACAAGATAACTACAAAGAGCAAAACAAGAAAAATGCTGCGCCACACCAGAGACAGGGAGATAAATGGTGCAAGTACTGTCGCTTGAACAATCACAACACTAATGAGTGCAAGCGCAGACCTCCTCCCCAACATGCTGCCTGTCTGCAGACAAAATCGTCACCCCGGAAGGAGCAGAGGACCGGAAACGTTTCTCATCCTCCTGTCATCGAATCAGTCCTCGTAAACGGACAATCTGTGGAGTGCCTTTATGACACAGGACTTGCTTTCGATGCGGTGGTCAGGGCATCTCTTGTCACCCCTGACCAGATAACAGAAGAGAGTGTCGACATCCAAGGTCCGACGAAGGATGTTGCACCCATGACACTGCCAATTGCACTTATCAGAGTGGAATCTCGTTATGTGACAGGAGAGATTCGTGCAGCTATAATGGAAGAACCAATCTACTCTTTAATCTTGGGATGTAGAAATGTGTTCCTTGGAGAACCTACTCAACCACTAGTCATAGCGGCCGTACAGACTAGAGGACAGTCAAGAAAAGACGCAGAGCAGGAACCTCCTACCAATATCCTCCCCGAGGAATTGAAGAGGGCCCAAATGGAAGATTCCTCACTGGCGCCCTGTTTTAAAAAATTACCTAGGACACACAGCCCACCTACCAAGGGAGACTTCTTTATGAAAAATGGATTGATGTATCGCCGAGCTGGAAATGAAGGACAGGAACACAACCAATTAGTAGTTCCTGCAACCTATAGGAACCAGGTGCTTGAGATGGGCCACTCTATCCCATTTAGTGGACACATGGGAATGAGCGCCACGACTCAAAGGATCGCCTGCCACTATTATTGGCCAGGGATCACCGGCGACATTGAACGTTTCGTCAATTCTTGTCCTCAGTGCCAGAAAGTTGCACCAAAACACTGGACGGCACCCGCGACCCTTGGGGAGATGCCAATCTTGGGCACCCCATTTGAAAGAGTGGCCGTGGATATAATTGGACCTCTGCTGAGAACTAAGAAGAGGAACTCCCATATCCTTACCTTAGTGGACACCTGTTCCATGTGGAGCGAAGCCATAGCCATGCCAGCATGCGACTCAGTGCATGTAGCTGACGCTTTACTGAATATCTTTACTAGATTGGGCTTCCCGCATGAAATTCTCACAGACAACAGGTCACAATTTAGAGGCAAGTTGACAGAGGAGGTGCTTAGAATATTCAAGACTAGGCATATCCATACTTCGCCCTATCACCCCCAAAGTAACGGGCAAGTAGAGCGGTTTAACGGGACGCTCACCTCGATTCTTTGGAAGTTGGCACAGGAGAAGCCAGAAACTTGGGATCAGTATCTTCCTGCCGCATTATTTTTTATAGGGAAGTACCGCATGCGTCAACTGGAGTTCCTCCGGCCACATTACTCTTCGGAAGACCTATTAAAGGTCCATTAGAAGAATTACTAAGAACATGGACAGATGCCAAGGCAGACTACACTGCCACATCAGCCTTCCAGTACGTCACAGACTTGAAACAACGCCTGAAGACTGGCTGGGAATTAGCCACAGCGAAAGTACGGGAGGCTAGGCGGAAACAGGCCAAATATTACAATCGGAATGCGAAGGACCGAGAACTAGCCGTAGTAGAGAAGGTGCTACTTCTTCTGCCAAGTAGCAGTAATAAATTGCAGATTTGCTGGAGGGGACCCTACAAAGTGACGGAAAAGATTTCTCGCACCAACTATAAAATCGCCGTGAACGGAAAGCAGAAAATTTATCACTTAAATCTGCTTAAGAAGTTTTACGAGCGAGCCCCTGCCGAACCAGCGAACCTCATGACTATGGCCATTGCTATGCAAATGGAAGAAGAGCCATTATCATCCGTAGAGTACCCGGTGATACAGGAGGAATCACATTTAGATGTGAAAATAAGCTCCACCTTAACGGAAGCCCAGCAAGAAAAAGTAAGGAGATTGATGGAAAACCACGCCGACTCTCTGACAGACAAACCGGGCCGGACAAACCTGATGGAGTTTGACATGGAAGTCACGGATCCGACGCCCGTCTAAATGAGAACCTATCCGATTCCGTATGCCAAGGCGACGGCATTAAAGCAAGAAATTGATTACTTACTTAAGGAAGGCATAATTTCGAAGTCGGAGTCCCCTTACAGTGCGGGAGTGGTGCTGTTACGCAAACCCAGTGGAGAACACCGCCGGTGCATCGACTACCGACAGCTGAATGCGTTAACACAGTTCCAGCCAGAACCGTTACCAGACCAGAACCAGCTATTTACTAAGCTGAGCAGGGCTCGCTATTTTTCAAAGATCGACCTCAGTAAAGGGTACTATCAAATACCGGTAAAAGCTGAGGTGAGGAACCTGTTAGCCTTCAGTACTCCAGATGGACACTTCGAGTTTAATGTGATGCCATTTGGACTGAACAATGCTCCTAGTGTCTTCACAAGGATGATGCGAAAGTTATTGGATCCTTTGAATCACCCCGCCATCAGCAATTTTATGGATCATATCCTAGTAGCTACTGAATCGTTTGAAGAACATATATCAGCGCTATCCTTGCTGTTTAACAGACTCAAAGAAGCGGGACTAACCGCCCGCCCGCCCAACCAAATGTCAAATTGGGTGTGAACAGCTAGAGTTCCTAGGACATACTATATCCCATGGGACCATGTTCCCCGAGACTCAAAACATTGAGAAGCTGAGAAATGCACCGAGACCGTCCACAAAAAGGGATGTCCGGTCATTTGTATCTCTCTGTGGATTCTACCAGAGATATATAAAGGATTTCAATAGCCTCTGTGCGCCGCTTACATCGCTAACCAAGAAAGGAAACCCAGATAAAGTGACATGGTCAGCAGAATGTGAACATGCATATGCACTCTTAAAAGAGAAACTCACCA
Source organism: Oreohelix idahoensis (assembly GCA_024509875.1). Classification (NCBI taxonomy): domain Eukaryota; kingdom Metazoa; phylum Mollusca; class Gastropoda; order Stylommatophora; family Oreohelicidae; genus Oreohelix; species Oreohelix idahoensis. The sequence continues at coordinate 464,640 of JAMPIV010015289.1, read as the reverse complement.
CAAAACCTATTTTAAGGCTTCCGGATTTAGCTAGAAAATTCATCTTGCGCACAGATGCCAGTAACATTGGAATCGGGGCTACATTACTACAGCCAGACGACAGAAGCCCACCAAATCCATTTCCGGTCGCATATGCGAGTCGGAAGTTAAACCGAGCAGAACAAAACTATTCCACAATCGAAAAGGAATGTTTGTCCCTCATCTGGGGAATACAAAAATTTCAAGCATACCAATACGGAAGGAAATTTACAATCCAGAGTGATCACCAACCTCTGACCTTCCTCGCCAATTCAAAGAATTTGAATGCTAGACTGATGAGATGGTCGCTTGTTCTACAACCTTACACGTTCCAAGTGGACTATATCCAAGGAAAACATAACGTAGGAGCGGATTTTTTAAGCCGTCATCCTATGAGGCAGAACGGAGAGCACAGACAAGTAGAGGAAAGGGGGGAAACCGGAGAGAAAAATGAAGATGAGGAAAAGGATTAAGGAATCCCGAGCAAGAAAGCTAAGCTCTTTTGAGTACGATTGACATCACACTTGAGGAGGGGCTATTGTGATAAACGAGCGCAAAGGCCTTTTTGCTCCATCTTTTCCTACATTTTTCATATTGTATTTTCTCCGAAATTTGCTCTTTCATCCCATATTTGCGACCCACATTTACTATTTCATAGTTGTGATTACTCGCGACCGGTATCTAGAGAACCACATTTGTTCTTTCATCGAGGGAAATAAAGTCCTTTGATTGAGTCCACATGCCTGACATTATCGTTTGAAGCCCACATTGCATCGTGATAAATCTGGTAAAAAGACATCTGGTCATCCTAATCAAACATCTGGGCATGCTGTAATTTCTGTGACACCACATTGGACGCCCAGATTGGCCAGGGGAAAACGTCTCATGCTGTAATGGTGTTATCTTTGGTCGGCCGCGGTTCAGACAAGCGTTGGTTTACCACATTGGACGCCCACCTTGGCCAGGTGAACAATAAACAATCAGAGGTCAAACTACACCCACGTTTGGACTGACAGGAGACAAGAGCGATCCTGTGAATGAGTGACCAGAGGGGCCATTAAGGATTGGTTGGTATGGGCGGAGCTAGATGTCGGATCCAGAAACCCATATTGGACTGGCAGAAATATAATCTACTGCGTAGCTTGCAAGAGGAAGGAGTCCAGTTTTTTACATTGTGAGGAAGAGATTAAACCCAAAAACGCATAGCCTAATACACGTGTTTATTCAGAGTGGATGATAGTTCAGTTCTGTGACTAATTGTGTTCTTAAAGGATTTTGCGAAGGGAAAAGAAGGTTAGTAGATCTTATACTTGTTAATACATTTTCTTATTTTTGTTTATGTTAACCTCACAGCTAAAATGTGCGAAAGATAAAGTTTCAAATAACTCTTGGCATAATTGATTAATAAAATCAGAAGATTTTCCTAGAAGATGATAGGATGATAGGAGGTAATTAATTGTTCATACGTCACCTTCATCATCATCACAGTCTCCCATGCGCACACACTCTCATGCACAAGATATTTAACATCATTAGAATTGAACTCAGAGAGAGAGAAATGAATAATGAGCAGTAGTTTAAATGAAAGTCAACCAATGATGTTAAATGTGAAAAACTTACAAAGACTTTTGTGTGTCTTCAGTTCATCAGAAGTCTGAGTCTACACGCAACGTGTCTGACGTCTAACCAGAAATAAGTTATCAAAAACGGACATTTGGCTAGCAGAATTCGCCATAGGACATCTTTCATTCCTCAATTAAAAAGGAATATTGTCTCACCCACAAGTCAGAAGGTGGACGCAGCATTTTTCGTCACCATATACTGCTTGCTCACAAGTTCAATACAGAGTTATCACAAGTTCAATACAGAGTCATCATAAATTTAAATCACTCGAAAGATCATTATTATCTGAAGTCAAGCAAAAGAGCTCAAAAGAGGAATCGCATATTTATAGCAAGTGCAACACCCTCTTAAGCGCATTCTATGAAGCAGACTATATATATATATATATACGAGCAAGTCACCCGCCGACATAGTTGCGGGAAATAATCAAGTTGTGCTCTTTCTGCTCCATTTCCAGATGACGGCACGAAGTTATCCTGCGGTTCTGTCATTCATTTCCATTTTGCTTCAGAAGTACGGAAATGCGGAGCCAGTGTCACGTATGCATGGAAACTTCATCTGTGATTAGTAATGAGGCTTCACTAGCTTATATATATATATATATATATATATATATATATATATATATATATATATATATATATATATATATATATATATATATATATATATATATATATATATATATATATATATATATATATATATATATATATATATATATATATATATATATATATATATATATATATATATATATATATATATATATATATATATATATATATATATATATATATATATATATATATATATATATATATATATATATATATATATAGTGCAGACACTTATTCATACTTACCTGAATTGTTTAATAAAAACAGGGGAAAATTCCAGACATTTTGTCACCGAAAAGCAGGAGAGCAGGACTATTTCTAAAAAAAAAAAAACTCATACCATGCCATGAAGAATAATGGGAAGAAATATGAGTTGCTTTAACTGGTGCACAATTTAGTTCCCATAAAAAAAAGCTCATTGAACAAGATTGCAACTTTATGAGAAAAGATGGGACAAAAGATACAGACGCATAAGGAAATTTGAAAGATTCATTATTGTGGCATTTAATAGTTCACTTTTACCAGGTTGATTCAACTCTCTGTAGAGATGGTTCATTTCTGACGAAATAATTTATTGAAATGAAAAAAGCCTTGTTCATTAACTCTTTGACTCCGGAACAACGCTCAGAGCGTCGGTCAGATTTGACACCCGTGCCAAAACAACTCTCTGAGCGTCGGTCAGATTTGATACCCGTTCCAAAACAACTCTCTGAGCGTCGGTCAGATTTGACACCCGTGCCAAAACAACTCTCTGAGCGTTTTTAGTCTATCATGAATTAAAATTACGGCACAGGGCGGACAAGAATTGCAGACTTAAATAGTTAATGTTGAGTATCCAGCAACCATTGATTCTCTATGTAGTAAAGTAAATCCGTATCACAACACGCTCAAATTCCCCGCTTAAAACGAACTAGCTATCGTAATTTTAAATCTATAAATAACTACAGTATTTGAAATTTGTCTGAGGGTCTAGTCAAATTTTTCGCCAACATTTAACTAAGAGTATTTAAATTTTTCTAAGAAAACAAGTTAAAAGTTACCACCCCCTCTCACACACCCTTCCCAATATTTATCGAAGGACGTAGTAAAATTTAACAACCAATCAAATCGTTACCTCTTTTTTGTAGAACAAGAAAATTTTTGATTGAAGTGGAAATAATGCCTATTTTGAGTTTTTGACCCAACTTAAATAATTTATTTCTCGATAACTAAAGATAATTAAAATAAAAGGGATATCTCAAATTATAGCGCTGATAAGGCTTAACATATAAACATAAAGGTTCCCTCATAATAATATTATCTTAACTTAGTAAAATTTAATTTAGTGATATTTTCATATCAGGGTAAAGGCATATTTAATTACTTAAAAATTACCCAGATGAAAAGGCTAAGGAATAATTAAAGGAAACCTTTTCTTTTTTTTCTATAACCAGCGGCACTCGAGCTTTCCAGCTCTTTCGGCCCAATGACATGTCATTGCGAGGCTGGGGCGTCAGTGGACTTTCCTTTCAACCCGGTCAGGAGCTTCGCTCCTTCCCATCCACACGGGATTTATGTGCAGGAGCCGTTCAGGTTATTCAGTCAAATTTCCTGTCGTAAACATTTCTTCAAACGCCGACGGCCGGGTTTGAACCATGAACACCTGGTCGCAAGTACAACGTCGTAGCCATTACACCAGCGCGGCTCCCAAAGGAAACCTATATAGGACGATAGAGGGCAATTGGCCGTTTAATTATCACTTTTGATAATTAAAATCGGTCTATAAATAACTAAGATATATAATATACAAATTTAGTCAGATTAACAAACACACTTAACATCGCTCAAGTTTATCATCATCATCATCTCAACCCATAACTCGTCATGGGTCGTAGGGGTGCCATGGTGGAAGCATCAGCCGACAGGGTCCTCCACTGCTCTCTATTCTCAGCAATGCGTACAAGTGTGGAGAAACCGTGTCCTGCCCATTCTTTGATGTTATCAGCCCAGGATTTTCTTTGCCTTCCTCTTCTCCGTTTACCTTCGACTGTTCACTGGAGGATCGTTTTCGAAAGGGAGTCATGACGAGTTACATGCCCAAACCAGGCAAGCTTTCGACGTTTCACTATTGACAAAAGTGGATCTTGGTGGCCTGCATACGTGTTTATTTTCTCTCTAACATAGACATTTGTTTTGTGCTCTTTATAGCAAATGCGCAAAATTCTTCTATAACATTTATGCTCGAAAGCCTGAATCCTTCGCTCCGTATCTGCAGTGAGTGTCCAGCCCTCACACCCATACAAGAGAATAGATAATACAAGTGATTTGTATAATTTTATCTTCACAGGAAAACTGATGTTACTTTTCCAGATCACATTCAACCTTGTCATGGCAGCTGAGGCCATCTCAAGTCTTGTCTTGATTTCTTTATTTGATCTTCCATCACTACATATAGTGGACCCGAGATATTTAAAGGTGTTAACTTCTTCTAACTTCTTCAAGTTTATAGTCCCCCAAAAATAGTTAACTTTTTTGACTCGTCTTCTGATTGGTTGAGGGTAGGGTGATAAAAATTAACACCTCCTTGTAAAATCAGGCCATTGTATTTTGAAAAGCCATGCCAAGCTGACATCAGCGGGAAGACTTTGTGACCAAGCCTTTGCCGTCTGGACTAGAAAGCAGTGTTAAAACCTTTTTACTGCTAGTCAAGCTTGTGTATGTGATTATTCTTTGCTTGGGGGTAAGACAGATAATTTTATTTGTATATTTTATTAACGTGTAACAGTCTTTGTGTGTGCCATAGTTTTACTTCGATACTGCCTAGATGGGAGAGTTTGTGTCACGACGACCTAAGTAGGAATGTACATAAGCAGACTTATTGGGAAGTGAAATAAATGTGTAAAAATGTTTGGCAATTGGCCTTACCAAATTGCGACTGTAAGTGAGTGTTAATAAATTAATATCGGCTTCTGGAGTGCCACAAAGTTTAAATATTATATAAAATCATGTAGGGAATGTTAGAACGAAGTTATCAACAGGTTACAGGCTAGATTATGCACACCATGACTATTGTATGGAAGACAATCCCGAATGATGAACATTGGCTTTGAATCAACACTGGAGAAGAGTGATTACACGAAACTGATTGTAGACAACGGAATATAAAGTCTGGTGCAATTTGTCAGCACAATGAGCTGACCCAGGTAAGCTTTAGATTGATTAGGGATGAAAGAGATGAGACAGGTCTACAAGGGATGGATTATTCTTATTCCAGGTTGAATTACCAAGTACTACGTTGCTGCCATAACCTGAGTGAAGAACATATGGGAGATGAGGCTCATGATACAGTTTGAAGCCAAAACCCTTATCTTCATCTAGAAGGCGCAACTTTTGGTGATGCTGAAGTACTTGAGAAAACAGCAGCAACTATATTTTACCAGATAAGTCCGTTAGCCGGCTCTGGCGGTCCATCCCAAAACCACAGTTCATATTATAAAACTTATTTCCTGGGGAATGATGACACTAAGTAGACTGCTATTGAAAGAGTGGTGATAGTATCCAACATAGTAACAAGAACAGAGGGTTCAGTCATTCCAGTGACTTTTGTTTACAGACATGGACAGAGTGTCCAACATATTTATTACTAGTTTGTAAATATCCTTTTCTTGATTTTTAAGAATTCCTGACCCCATAAAGATTGAGGTACAGGAACAATAAATTGTAAATAACCTTTAAACAGTCTTGCTTACTTAAATTTGGTTAAGTTGAAGTTCTGTCTTTTTTTTGAAATTACATATATTGCATACATTACACTAGACACTTAGCCACATAATACCACAGAGATTACTTTACACTGGGTGAGATCAGAAGAGGGACCCTGAGAAATACATCATCATCATTCTTTACTCAGGGAACTTACATAGCTTGACCTCACCTTGTTAACCTTTAATTTTATTAACATCAAAACCTCTTATCACACTCTACACAAATAAATTTTCCACATGAATAAACTTATTCAGTTGTTTGTTTTCTCCTTTCATTTTTAGCTGTTGTTATTATTTCATTTTCCCTAACCGCGTCAAGTGGATTTCTAACTTGTCTATATCCTGAAGACTTATTTTAGCAACAAAGGTACTGCTCAGATGGTGGGATCTAGCTTTTTCTTGCAGCACGATTTTTTTATTTTATTTATATACTTCAGGTTACGGTCTATTATGCATTTTAACATCATCCAGCATTCAGTCCGAAGCGACGTTTATCTGTTGTCCTATTAACTTTTCCCATTCATTCATTTGTGCATTACCGAGTCCAGCACAGATCTTTCCAACATTCCCAGTAAACCTTCTGATCCTGTCCCATCCGTTGACAAACTTTCTATATCTTCTTTCCCTCTGTATGTCTGTCTACCCACGTGAATTTTTGGTCTCCCTCTATTTATCTTACCCAACAAGGCCAATGGACTACATGGGAAGGAGCCCTGCAAAGGTCCTTGACATGGAATGATATATGGCATATGGCACCTCTTAGGCTCAGCTTCGTTGTTAGATCAATGTATGACCTCCTGCCATCGGCCACAAGCCTTGTGAGATGGGGAAAGTCGGATGATGCGCAGTGCCCCCTGTGCCATGCGAGGCAGACACTTAAACACGTGCTTTCAGCTTGCAAGGGGTGTCATTATGGCAAGGGCGATACACATGGCGCCATAACAAAGTGCTAAATGAGCTTGCTGCGACAATAGATCTGGCAAGGATGAAGGCGAATAGCATAGTCAGACCGAGCACCGCAAATACATACTTTCTGAGAGCAGGAAAGTCAGCACACCCCAAACCGAGTGTCGTGTAGCAGTTTACCATCTCTTCTTGACTGTGCGATGACTGGGAGATGGCGGTAGACCTACCTAGACGAGGGGTATACCCAGAGAGTATCAGAAAATCTCGAAGACGGCCGGATATAGTGCTGCATTCTTCATCGTCGCATCAGGTTATATACTAGCCGCCATTAAAAACGCATCGCATTAGTTTATGAACAGCAACTCGTTGTGCTAAATTTAAAATACATGAAACCACTGATTTTACATTTGTGATCCATTTACTAACCCAAATTTGCTGTATTGTTAAACATGAGATAATTCAGAACCAGCTCCTAAGCAGTTGTCAAGCCTAGGTGTAAAAATAAAAGTCGCACTCATTAATACCGTCATTAATACAGTGGGACGGTCATTGGTGGTACCTGTCGCCCGAAATCGCTGGTTCAGCCTCACTATAGTGGACTGGTCACAATTGAAATGTCTGGCAACTTCTCTGGTCGCCATTCCACTGCTGAGCATACCAACAGCTTGCCATTGCTCTTGTGATGACAGTCGAGGCATGACAAAAACATTAACAGACTTTCTTTCGATGAAAACAGATAATGGCTTTTTACTCACGGAAACTTGACTAATGCGTGTGCCAAATTTCAATGTGATTCGACTTTTAATAAAGCCAGAATTTATAAGAATGAAGCACGCAAAATTTGAAGTAAACATCACATCGACAGTAAAGTGGGAATACATGAACTTCATCACCTTGCACACTTTCGGGGTTTGAAAATCGCTTACTTGCATAAACATTTCAACAGTGAAAACATGTTACGATTTCGATGCGTTTTTAATGGCGGCTAGTATATTTATTGAACTGATCGTGCCATTTTAATCCAGATTGGACGAGCAACATTCGTTCAAAGCGGCAAAGTATAGTGATCTGGACGCGGGTCTGAGACGCGATGGGTTCACTGCAAGGGTCATGGCTGTTGTGGTGGGTGCAAGAGGATTCGTGGCTGCGTCAGTGTATGGTTTATTGAAACTGTTGGGGCTGAGGGGACAGTCGAGAACAAGGGCACTGAAGAGGCTTAGTGAGACTGCAGAAAAGGCATCATGCTGACTGTGGAACAACCGCAATGGGCTATGGAACTCGGGACAGCAAAATCTAGACCCTGATAAGGAATTTTTCTAAGTCCGCAATACACGGAGTTTTTCGTTGTTTTGGTGAAAGGGCAGCGGCTCTACAGGTAACCGGCGGTGCATATTATATGAGGTGTCCGGTGAAATTTCAGTTGCCAGCTTGTAATGGCTTCCCGCTTCGTCGGAACGTTCGCAATAATTTGTCTTCACTTTGTTACTTTCACAATTGCCTCCGGCTGGCGAATTGTGGATTTTAAAGCTGCAACCAAGGTGGAATGGGTTCATTTTCTGCACAAACAACAGGAGGCTGAGACACGTGGGAGTCATGACCCGGGTCCCCCCCCCCCCCCCCCCCAGAGTGTAAAGGAGAACAAAGGGCCGAAACTCTTGATCGACGTGGGGACTCTTCTAATGATCAGATTGTCTCCTGTTGTATCGCTCGCTCTGTATAGAGTTTCCTATCTTACCCTGGGCATTCCAAAACAAGGACTACCTCTTGTAATGCTATCAGCTGGTCTCCTACACGAGTGTCCCGTCTCACACAAGCTGGTTTTTCACATCTGTACTGGTTTGTCACATCTGTACTGGTTTGTCACATCTGTACTGGTTTTTTACATCTGTACTGGTTTGTCACATCTGTACTGGTTTGTCACATCTGTACTGGTTTTTCACATCTGTACTGGTTTTTTCACATCTGTACTGGTTTTTCACATCTGTACTGGTTTTTCACATCTGTACTGGTTTTTCACATCTGTACTGGTTTTTCACATCTGTACTTGTGTTTCATGACGAATTTAGCGTTTCTCATTATCTTTGAATCAACAACCAGGAACTGCTAACGTGGGGCAATCGTAAAAGATATGCACACTGTGACAAAATGGGTTATAAATTTTGGGCACCTGGTAAAGCATAAGCCAACCCCTATTTCTTTTTTGATTTTTTTGGCCCGCTCACTTCAATTTTTTTCAGTCTTCTATAGTCGTACAGTGGGGTAACTGGGCTTTCACTTTTAATTGGACAGGTTCCCTCCCCTTAGTCTGTAAGGTGGCAGGAGAAATGTTTGACTCGCCCAAGACACTCTGTCGCGGTAGTCGGCATATTTCTTATTCTTTGGCCACGAGTCAGAAACCCGGCACTCGATGAGCGGCAAAATTGTCCTGGCCTTTGATAGCAGGGAAAGCTCTTGCCTTCTTGTGTCCACGAGTAGAACCTATTACGCCATCTATTAACGGTTCTTTCTTTTTTTGCGCGAAACACTGGAAACTGTTCCTGGAGTTCCGTCATGTTACGTGGCCGCCCGGGCGACAGAGTGACTTGTCCGAGACACCTGCGCTGCTGGGTGGTGGTCAAAAACATCCCTGTGTTCTGAAGTCAGGGAAAGTCTGGGACTTTCTCAAACGTAAGATTGTCACTCTGTTACGCAAATTCTTTTGTAGCTTGTCGCCAGGAGAATTCTCTGGGTAATTCTTACGACTGTTTTCGGCATTCTCTACGTAGATGTTAACCCAGGTGTTCGAGCCTATTCCTACTATATAATTGATTTTCTTTTGCTTCTAAATGCTTCAGTCCTAAAATTCATGTCGTGAGCGGTAGAGACCCCTGTGCAGTTTGCCACCTAAATCAGTGAGGGATATTCTCCACAAGTCTCGGTAAGAATTCTTAAGTAACGTGAGAGGATTATTTTTTCTTGGGCTTTATAATAAGTCAGAGTAAACCATTATAGCGGGTTCTAGTAATTGTTAGTTCGGCTACTACCAAACTAACACCAGGAGCTATAATAGTAGTAGCCTTTTTTGTGTGGAAATTATGTTATACCTCTTACGGTTTTTCCAAGCCAGATAGTTGTGTACATTAAACTGCTACATGGAAGTTCAGCTAAAGAACCTTCTTATCCACGTAGAATACATATATCTGACTGGTTTCACTAAGAGAATGTCAACACAGAGTGTAGTAATAAGCTGTTTTCTTTGGGGTTTTTTCGGCCTCTGCGGCGAATCAGTGTATAATTTTTCACTACCTGTAATTTTGTTTTACTTGATTACTTGTATACTTTTATTTCAGTTAAAGATTTCCCACCAGTAGCCTTATATGTTGTGTCATATAGATGCACGTAAATATAATGAGATTAAATGTACTACAGCCAGCCTGGCGATTGTGTTTTAAACGCCTGGGCGTTAGGCCAGACATATGTTAAAAGGTCAGTTTGATGCCGAGCTAACGGCCAGGTTTGTTTACGTTCCTAAACCGCACACCCCCCCTCCCTTTTTTTTTGCCAGTCGGGATACCCCCCACCCCCTGATTACGCATGTGCAAGCTAACGCATAGACATGCATGCCAGCTCGCTCGACGAGTAACGGTCAGTGAGAGCGGAGGGGCGAGAAAGATAAACTGCGGCACCAGGTCAGAACTGACCCGCAGTGGGGAAGGGACGGGTTGTATATAAGTTAATCTGTACCGGTGTATGCAGTTGTTTTGTTTAATGTTGTAACATTTAATGATTTTGTTGTTGACTAGATGATAAGTGTTTTTTTTACTTTGTTTTATTCCAGCCAGCCTGGTTCACTCAGACTGAGTGAAAGGAACTCGGAACCTTCGGTCTGAATTGTCTTCCTGATACGGCCGGATACAGCAGCAACCCACTTACAGTGGGGCGTTCACACCTACCACAGTATTTCGTTATATCAGCCTCCTACGACGGGTTCTGTCGGGTAATTTCCCCTTCTGGGAATATATGTAAACGCCACCTCGCCGAGTAAGTGGAGCGTTCATGCTTTACTTGCGTGATCTGTATTGCTAGCTCATTCATATTATTTCGCGGCGCCGCAGGAGCTGCGGGCCAGAGCACTTCGTAGACTTAATACCTCCTACGCATAATTCAATCTGAGCGACTTCATCAACACCCATTCAGATCGTGGATTCACAGCCTACGTGTACATTTGGAGGACTTTGCATAGGTCCTTGAAATTTCTTTCGCCCAGTGGTGGATACACAAAGGGGTTATAATTTCTTCACGGATTTGCCGGAGGAAAAACCCGGAAAAGAGAGGGTTACCATTTCTCCGACGGCTATCGGCCAGTCAGCTGTAATCCCAGTGGAGTATAAGCGCACGCGTGCCAACGGAGTAGGACTAATGGGAGAGTGCACTCAGAAAAAGTAGTTGAGAGGGAAAGAGTTTGAATAAACTGTGGGCAGGGACATTTAGTAGATTTAATCGCTGTGTTGCTGACAAGAAGAAGTCAGTGGGCCATAAGTGGTGGTGTAGGGATTTATGTTTATTTCAGTGTTCCATGCAGCCGGATTATTATAACATCTGCCCAATAACAGAGGGTGGTGACTCTAAGTTGAGTTACCCTTGATACCTATTATTTTAGCTTTATTTGTTTTACAAATTGATACTTGCATTTTTATGTTTTGACGTTTGGTGGTTGATATTTCTTACTTTAGCATAGTTTTTTTTTGGGTTGTTAATAAATCAGAAACTCTATCGGCGGGTCAGACTCTACTTTCTATCAGTACTTATACTAAATTGTTTGTGGAGTCACTAATGAGTACTAAACCGTATCTCCATGAAAAGAGAGAGGCAGTGTGACAGTAGTTGAAACAAAGTCATTGAGTAGTGGGAGGGAGAGTAAGTATCTGTTCTCTACTCCTGATAACGACAAGTCACTCTATCTACATACAACACCATAACTCATCAGACTATCTATTAGTTGACACTGTGTGGTTGACACTTTTTGTAGCTTACACTTTGTGTAGCTGACACTTTATGGAGCTGATGCTTTGTGTTGTTGACACTTTGTGTAGCTGACATTTTGTAATGGTGTTGAAAGAAATATTACTAATAGGAAGCTATACTACTTTATTTATTTTAGTGGCTATTTCGTGCCAAAAGATAAAGGTAAAGACTCCCGTTACACGTCCATTGAGGCATATTAAGAATATGGTGTGAGGTACATATTTTCTTGACCATCGGCACGCTAGGGGGGATATGGTCAGCATCACGCCGGCCGCCTTAACCTTCCCAAGTTGCTCTGGTACCCAATTCACGAAGCTGGGTCGACCCTGGAGCTGTTTGCGGTCTAAAAATTCCCACCTCAACTGGGGATCGAACCATGGACAACCGAGCTAAGAAGCCAGTGGACTAACCACTGCGCTACCGCGGCTCATGTCATGCCAAAGCTACAGCGCAATTTTCGAACTGTAAATCTATATGATAAAGGTTATAAGTCACATTTTAATATGCTTCTAGCCATGCTTCCAAACACACTACTGCAACATTTCACTTATCGCCTTAAAGCGTCCTGAGAAGTTCCTTTCTTTAATCTGTCGTGCGTCGTATATGACTGAGTATGTTTTCTTTTAAATTTTCTCAAAGTGCAAATTCAGATTCCAACAACGACCAGCGTTTTAGGGCTCTTGACTGCATAATTCTCACAGCCAATTACGTTGAGTAGTTAATGAACCCGAGTTTTTCCCGTGTAATAATCTAGATTTCATTTCCTTCCACATTTCGCTTCAGTGAACCTTTAGAAGGTCCAAATCCTTGGGGTAAAGTTTAGGAGAATTATTTGACAGGAAGTTGTAACGTTTAGGCTTTTCGTCACACAAAGTGGCAACTCAAGCACATATTTTTGGAAACGTTGGCGACTTGACGGCGTGAACTTCATTTGATTTCACGCTGGGATATTTGGTTAGGAAGAGTTATGGGCTCCAGTTCAGCTATTTCAGGTCATACATAAGATGTTTCATAAACTACAATCTCTTTTATGCTTCTCGTTTTTTTTTTTTTTTCTTGGTAAGCAAACGTTCAGTCTAGAAAGCGGAGTTTTTGTTTCAAAGGTGCCGCAAAATTGTTAATACGTTTCCTAGTTTTTAACTGTATTCACGCGCTCTACTTCTTACCCGGATATGTTCGAGTGACCATTTTGTCCATACGAATTTTGACGAGAGCATATTCAGTTGCTTTTACTGAACCATCAATATTTTCTTTTTTGATCATTTTGGAGAAAAGAACTACCACTGCAACAGCTCCCTTTGGATGACGTCTGCCCCAACCAGCCACCTGCTCCTACACCGATGGTTTATGTAGCAATTTCTTTAATATTATGAGGTTGGCAGCCTCATGCACATCTTCATACTAGTAGCCTTGCTAATCATGCCTGACAGAGCAGTATTCCTACTCCTTCTTTAACTCATGAGAGACCTCACCCACCCCCGTCGCCCAAGAAAGTACACAGGGTTAACTTGTTTGTTATCACCAAGAGCGAACGTTCAGCCATGGTGGATCAGAGACAAGTCAACTTGTATTTAATGATCGTATTTATTTATATTTCCTTTAACTTAGTTTTTGTTTTCTTTCTCTTTTGATGTCGCTCGTCTGTTCCTGACGAAGGTCTTTGTAGCCGTCACGTAGGCAATTCTCAGTGCCCTTTGCCCTTGTAAAACACTTGACCTACTTTCGTTTACCCCGCTGTTAATATATTTAGTGTTCCTAAGGTCTTTCATATTGGACATGCGCCCTAATGTTACCGACGGACCTTGTGCTTATGCTGAACGATCTCGGGTGCGATTGTGTTTTGAATTATAACACTTGTAGATGAATCTTTGTGATTTACACGACTCTATATTTGTAGAATAATCTAGTTGGTGAGAACAAAGGCAACAAGCAAACAACATATAGGGTTAAAGAATTGAGAAGATTAATTTTTATTCAATAAAATTATTACTTTTATAACTGCCTCATGTTGGCTGAATTGATACAACTAGGAGTGAATTTGCATGGTGCAACTAAGGTAGATTGAGTTCAATACGCTAGGGGTTATCCCATTCAACCGGTCCTAATGGCAGCACTAGGGGTTATCCTATTCAACCCGTACTGAGGACAGCAGTAGGAGTTATCCCATTCAACCAGTCCGGAGAACAACAATAGGGGCTATCCCATTCAACTCATCCCGAAGAAAGTACTAAGGGTTATTCCATTCGACAGATGCCGACGACAACACAAGGGCTTACCTAATTCAAGGCGTACCGAGGTGACGATCACTAGTTATATTTGCGGTATATTGCATGATTATTGTTTCGAATATTGTCAGCTTGACTGTCATTTCACTCATTCATTACCGTGTTGTTCACTGTGGAGCATAGTCCTTCAACAACTTTACGTTAACATTTTAGCATAGTCCTTCAACAACTTTACGTTAACATTTTAGCATAGTCCTTCAACAACTTTACTTTAACATTTTGTAATATGATAAAAGTTAATGTTTATTTCCATATCTTCTTCCTTTCCTTTCACCTCTGTCTCCACTTACTTTGGCAGTGTCTTTTCTAGTTCCTTTTCATTTCTTTTACCCTGGAGATTTCAGAATAAGGACTGCCTTGTAATGCTATCAACTGGTTTCTGTAATTTCGTACTAACGTCTTTTTTTTAAACGACCCTTTGATTGCGTTGGTGCAAGTATCATCATCAAACTCCATAATTCTCGCCGTTTGTACGTCGGTCACATATAAGGGATGCAACTGTGGTTGAAAGTTAGACATTAATTGTATTGTTTCCCTTATATGTACTCTCCCGAAAATAGTAACACTCAACGAAGAAAAGTCGGTGAATTGTGCAACACAAAGTGAGTGACAGTGATAAATGAATAAAATGTAAGTTTATGATCGTAGAACCCAGTTTCATTACGGAAACGGATTTAACTCATCATTTCGTTAAAAAATAACCTTAAAATGTAAGTTTTTGATTGTTTCTTCAAGACAAAATTTTAATTTAAAGTATTGCAGACTTATTTACTCTCTGGACATGAAACGTACCATGATTTTCGATGATCCCAACGACGCATTTGATTTCCCAACCGAGTTCCTTAACGAGCAGTGCCCATCAGGAATGCAACCGTATTTGCTGAAATTGAAGGTTGCTGCATGTACCATGCCATTGCAAAATCTGAACGCAAAAAAGGACTATTGAATGGCACGCGTTTGGTCATAAAAGTCTTGCATCGGAATTCCATTGATGCAGAAATTATTACTGGCTAAGGGAGAACAAATCATAATTCCTCACATTGACTTAGAACCGAGCGAGCGCAGTTTGCCATTTAGGATGCGACGTCGTCAATTCCCAGTGATTTTAACATTTGCAATGACGATCAATAAGGCGCAAGGACAATCTTTTGATCACTTAGGAGTTTTCCTACATGAACCTGTTTTCGGGCACGGCCAGCTCTATGTGACCCTCACCCGAGGAACAAATCATAAAAACTTGAAAGTTTTTGTTAAAAACACTTTGTATCAGGAACATTCTTTGAAACAAATCCACGCACTTTCACAAAAAAAGTCGTCATCAAATAACTTTTATATTGAATTAAAAATATTTAAAAAATATATTACAGTTTTTGATTTACTTCCGTCATTATTGACGGGTTATTGCTAGTATTTACATAATACTCTGGCTTCAAATGTCCCTAGTCCCAAGGACATTTACCCGCTCACACATTGCATGCACATGTCCAAAATACCACTTATCAGTACGATAACATATGTATAATAGCCTAATTCGTTAATTTCTACATTCAGTTAATAGTACGTATCAAACTTTTTCGTATGTGTCTTTCCATCAGTTCCACATTTGTGATCTTGTCGTATAATTTTAATCACGCTATTCTTGTCACAGTTTAGCTCATAAATATTTGTCAATTTTGCCCGTAGCTCAACATCCATTTCTTGTCTATTAGTCAAGTACCTCGCCTCTCTTTTCTCATTCTATTGAATAAACTATGGTTTTTTAATATCAATCTTATGAGTGGCCGCCCTTCAGGTCATTAGGTCACGTCTATAATTCAATCCATGACTACCGACAGCGGCCGGTTCCCCTTTATCTTCTCTGTGCTCATCATCCTAGGCCATTGTTTGTGACGAGGTTTAGCGCATTAGGCATCCCGGAACTTAGCCTGTGACGTAAAGTTCCTCTAGCAGACAAACCTGCGGTAGCATAGAGTTGCGTAACAGTCCACCTGCAAGCATGAACTTAGATTCTCGTCTTCTGTTTTTTTTTTTTTGTTTCATCTACCTTGAACTTAGCGCCGGATAGAAGAAACTACTTCTGTCATTTTCCTGACAGATGGAGACAAAGTCTTTTATCTTCGTTGCCACGAGAATTTCTCTGGTTTTCTTTGAGTCGTTGCCAATATTCAAAACACCGCTTCTGCGACGACGCCTTGGCCAGGTGTTCTTATGTCAAAAGACAATTTAGCTATAAAAGCAACAGTGTTAGAGTTGTCAGTACTATTTGCGAAACCCGTAGACTAGAGAATTGGTACGGAAACTTTATATCCACGAACGAAGGCGACAAATTATCATAGTGCCTTTAGGATTTGGACTTCCAATTTGTTTTACATTTTGCAGGGTAAGCCACACGTCATAGATATGGAAAACGTGCCGAGTTATTTGCCTGTACGTAATTGCTAGCTGTAACTTAAATTTTTTTTTTTTTACTTAATCAGTTGTTATTAATAGTTAGGTATCCTTTCTTGGCGTTACTCAGTGTAAACTGCTTCACAGAA
Source organism: Oreohelix idahoensis (assembly GCA_024509875.1). Classification (NCBI taxonomy): domain Eukaryota; kingdom Metazoa; phylum Mollusca; class Gastropoda; order Stylommatophora; family Oreohelicidae; genus Oreohelix; species Oreohelix idahoensis. The sequence goes on along the minus strand of JAMPIV010015289.1, from coordinate 447,904 downwards.
GGAAACCACTTTCACAGAACTACTACTGCTCGGGAGGAAATCAATGAATATCATTTATGTATTTTTTTCACCCACCAAATACAGTCAACGTTTTTTCTATACCATGGAAATCAACTATAAATGTATTGAAAGGAGCGTGTGCATATTATATCGATGTGTACGTATTATGCGGTTTTTCTTTTGTTACAGACCCCCACGGGGTGGGTACAATCTTAATTGTGCGGTGTATTAATTGTTAACATTGAATGTATTGAAATCAATATAATGTCAATATTATGTATAGTACATCCTCAAAAGGGGGACTTCAAGTTGTAGCCTAAATGTTCAACTGTATGAGAGTATGAGAGTACTATTCAATATAGCTAAAAGGGTAACCTTTCATTGATTGTACGTATGTGTAAACAGATGTATTCTTTTATAAATACAGAGGAAATGTTGACAAGTGGTATTAGGTAATGAACTATATTTTAAACCAATCGCTAACAAGGATTGGGTGCGCTCGCGAGCGCAGGTAAATTGACCAATATAGCGAAACAGTATACTAATAGAAATGCCCATTGATGTTTAATACAATTGTATCCTGTGCTTGGTATTGTGCCGAGAAGTAATGTGTAAGTTTGTTTCTCAGTTTCAGGACACCTCTGCTACGTTGAATGTAGAAAATGTTCTCTTCAATACAATATAGAGAAGCTACTTTAGTATATGTCATTACTCCAGACAGCAGTGTAACCAGGAATGGTCATCATCCCGCCTGCTAATACCAAATTCGCCAACCCATGCTAACTGGTAACATCGCGAGAAAACTTAGTCACTGCAGTGATACTAAATTACTTGCAGCCTTTCAATTGTTCAATTCAGTGTACTAGTGGTCCATTAACCAAATGTTCAACCTTGATCATATGCCAGCACTTTGTGGCAAGTATTACCTCATTTGAAACACCGCAAACAGCACTCTGAATTTCTGATACCCGTGCTTTCCACGGAGCCTCCAGTCTTTACATAGACTCATCCAAAAGATACGAGTTATCAAACAGTTCTCATCTAGGATTTGGGCTTGGTGAATTGCGTTATTAATTCGTTTGCGCAAGGATAACGCGCTTTTCCAAGTTGATATAAAAGTGAAGCCGCGGGTGCGAAAGGAAGAGACTCTTAAGCTGCTTCACAGTGTTAGAAGGACTATTATTTACTCTATTTGCATGGTGTCTTTTGTATGACGTACATATTTGTTTTCTTGATGTATGTATTTATTATTTGTTGAACCGTATCGCTTGATTTTGAACAACTGTTGTTCGTATGAGATCGATTAGTGTTTTTTTTTTTTTTTTTACATTATTGATAATCAAGAATAATTGTGTTTTGAACTTTTAGTTAAGTCGCTGGCTAAGCCTCCCTCCCTCCCTCTTTCTATTACTTAATGTCATCTTACATGTTCATTCATACAAATCTTTCTTCTAGTAGGGAAGTCTGAGAGAACAGGTACTCTTAAGAAAAATAACTGTGTGAGTTGATATGGAAAGATGTATAATTTAAAGTAATCTTGCTTCCAGTCTGCCTTAAGACACACAACATCACTTTTAGTGATGCCAATTTTCTTCTTGCTATTTATAGCAGCACACTGTTCTCTAACTTCTATTCTTATGTACATTCCACTAGACAAGTTATGACCGGCATTATTTAAATTGCTCGCTTTGATTGACTTGTCCATCTTGTCATGTTTTATTGGCTTACAGTTTCTACAGAGCCGGTTACTTGGTCACATGCCCAACCCTCTTCAGTAACTTCTCTGTAACTTCATGTCCTCCCCCATCCCCTCTGTTTCAAAACCATACAATAGAACTGACTTGACATTTATTTTTTGTGTTGGAGGAGTGATGAACTTGATTTCTTTACGTTTACATACATTTACCAAAGTAATGAAAGCTCCTATTTCGTATTTTAATTTTAAAACCACAGTCTTTCTCAAGTAACTTCATAAGCACAGGTCTTTGTGACGGTATTGCCTCCCCTGCTTTGCAGTAGTGGTCCGACTGGTCAAAACTCAAGAGTATCTAATATGGGCTTCACAGGTGTCTACCATTGCACAAGATTACTCTTGGCAGATATGTAGATAGAAGGTTAATGACGTTTCTACCACAAATGAGTGTTCACAAGATATTCAGATAAGCGAAAACAATGCTGCATTTGGCTGAGCACGTTAATTCTAGAATCTGCCGACAACTTTTGTGAAGGATTAAACAATGGTTTATGTTAGCTCGTTTAAGTTCCCACCTCTGATTTACTCAGTGGAATTCTTATTATTCTGGTATAGCTCTGTTTAGAGTGTGTGTAGTAAATTGACTGAGACAAACATGCAGTACATATAACAGGATTAAATCGAAGTTAAATTTGTATAATTACAAATGACAATATGTAATAATCACTTCACGTTTTAACAAGTTTAAAGAATTGAATAGTATTGGATCAAGAAAAAGTTATCACGGTTGAGATGGGGTGTAAATTGTAAAAAAGAGAAGTTCAAGTGGCAGCATATAGATTGAACTTAACTGCCAATGACGGTTCTGCTCCTTCTGAAGGGTTGGTTCTTGTTACACTGCTCACGCTCGTCGCTGGTTAAGGTTAAAGGCGCCACACGTTCCAAAAACGTCAAGGAATAACGGCCAAGCTGGTCCTGCGTCTGTCTATAAGACCCTCTTATGATGCGTCCCGCACAACATCAGTCCACGTCTACCTTCACTTGGTTCCAGAGATAGTACTTTCTGCTGGTACCACCAATAACTATGATCAAAGAATAGAAGCGAAACGCTCTCCTAAGTATTGCGTTTTCCAACACATATTTATGTGCCCCGCTATTTCTATTTCACCATCCCATTTAACTCAGAATTACTCTCGATGATTATTAAACTTAAGCTCTCGAGAGAAACCTTTCTTTACATTTAAATTGAACAGTTATATATATTGATTTTATATTTAAATGAAAAGGTTAATAATACAGACAAAATATGTTTACATTTACATTTCCACTGATTGAAAATGTAGATATAATACTTAGAATGTATACCATTTCTTTCATCTTTCCCTCCCTGCTCCATATGGAACCTGGGACTACGTTATGCTTTTTAGTTCTCTTTACGAAATTAGCAATAAAGCAATCACCAGCCCTTGGCAGTGGTGGTTCATGAGATGATCATTCTATACGCTGAGGTTGCCAGCCTCAAACGACTTGGACATTCCTAGCACTTATGGCACATTAAAATTCGCATGCTAATATATACATATATGTTAGTTCACATGTTAGTAATGAAATATAGAATGTAAAATCACAACTTACGCCAATCTTGGTTCACGGACATTTTTGCTCAGATGAATAGGTTACGCCACTGGGTTAGGCATGTTTCACGTGTACTGGGGGTCGTTAATTTAGCACTAAAACTCCCCCTTTGACTTTGTGTGTTCAGTTTCCTCAGAGTCTGCCGGTTCCTTATAAAAATGGATTTTCTGGGCTGTATTAAGTCTTACAAGGTGTTCCAATAAAAGTCCGGTCTGATAAATGGAAATCCTGAATTTTCTTCTGGCAAGCCTGGTTGTTCTTGGCAAGCGATTCCTCAGAGTAAAATGTTCACAGTGAAGGAACACTGAACAAACGCCAGGTTATATTCACAGTCTTACCCCGCTATGTTTATTATGGAGGTCAAATGATCAGCCAATCTGATTTGAATATTTTGCATGACTCATATAGTGCAACATTTCAAACATTACTTTTCTGAAAATGGGCTGTAAACATCCGATTGCCCTGTCTACGAATTCACAAACATGTCGTTAAACTCATACGACAATGTGTGTCAGATGTAACACTTATTACTTTCTGACAAAGTAATGTCGTGGACAGGAAATGATTATATCATACGTGTCCGTCCCAAATGTGTCGCACAGACGGGTAATCTTGTTATCTGTTGCCTGAGCAAACGAAAACAGACCACAGGCGAGTAATTTTATCACCCGGCCCAGCTTGAGCAAACACAATCATGAGAAACTGAGCAAACCCACATTGGTTTTCACCTGCTCTAGTCTCAGCAAATCTGTGCCGCATCAAGCAAAATGTTATTATTATCACCTACAAGGAGAGTCGAAAGGATTTGACAATATCAAATATCTGCTACTTAGGAGAGACAGAAATAATGCAAGTGCGACAATTAAAAGCACGCAATAAAATTCGTACCACAAATGTACCGATTACTGCCGTAGTGAAACAGAGATTAGGAAGAAGGAGGGGTTGCCCCAATTCATTCTGTGACAGTCTTCAAAAATGTAGAAACGGTTCTAAAGCACTGAGAGACAAGCAGCTTTTCCAGAGACACACTGTCAGTAATTGCAACGATGAAGAACGGGAATATTGTAGACCTGAATGATCTAAGAGTTGCGCTCCACAAACTATGTTAGCAACTAAGAATCTGACAGATTGGCAAAAAGAGATGGGAAGCTACCTCAGTGTGATACATGTATAAGTTATGAAGGGCCAGGAGTTTGATCAGGAGCAGATGCAAGAACAAGTGTGAAGCAGAGCATCCAGTACTCCAGGAAAATGATGCAGAAGTGAACAAGCGGTATTCTTCAGACTCAGCACGGGCTACAGCACACTGGAATATTATCTATTCAACAAACTAAAGAAATGAACTCAGCACACTGGAATATCATCTATTCAACAAACTAAAGAAATGAAATCAGCACACAGGAATATCATCTATTCAACAAACTAAAGAAATGAACTACTGTTAAGTGCAAATATGGTACCATATATATGTATATATGATTCAACATCGTCTAAGAATGCATATCCCTGTGCATTGTAGATATCGTTTGTCACGTTTATTCTCGGAATTTATGTCCTGTGTATGTGTATTTTGAGACTTACCTGATGTGACCTCTCATTATGTATTTTCATTCTGACTATGCCTTACTGAAATACTTGCATTTTTTGTTCAGTCTGGGGCCTATTCTGGTTGATATCGTTTTGTTAATATGTGCAATAATTAAAATAATCATTTTCAGCTCAAATTTCAATATTGTCTTATTGTATTGATGTGAAATATGGCGGACAACAAACCCGACAATCACAAAGATATACACTTTCGTAAATGAGTGCTTGCGTAGAAGGAATTTAAATGGCGCGACAAAGTCACCAATGGGGAACTGATTATAAGAACCAGAAAGTGCCAGTGGAACATGAGATTAGAAAAAGACGTATACGTAAGACTGGACACAGACTGAAGAAACCTGTCATTACAAGATGTGATAACATGTTCCTAGGCTTTATCGTCCTGTACCTATTTCATCATCGTTCTTACTTTATGTCTTTCCCGGTTTTGCTCTTTCGTAATGTTTTAAAGTTTTCTTTCCTAATCAATGCTTTTACTTAAGTGTAACTTTAAGCACACCTTTGATATTTCCGAACCTTACTTTATCTTATCTGACTTACCTGACTCGGTCGACAAGTTATATTTTGGCGCGGGAGACGGCCGCCTGGGCAATAGAAAGAATGTGTTTGGGATCTTAATCAACTCTTTAAACAAAACGAAATGTCGTGCACGTGGCGAGACAATGAATGAATATATTTAAGGACAACCATTCGCGGGCCATACGACACGGAAACAAAAGAGGGCGACGATATGTCGCAACAGAAGGCTTGGTGACCAGGGTCGGACAATTTCTGTAGTGAACGGCCCATACAAAATCACGGTTTCTCTCGCAACCGAACGCCCAGCATGGGGTGAAGAGTTGGTCACGAGAGCCCACACACGTTTAGCAACTGATGTGCAGTGAAATTTCACTCGAACATGCCGATGTCACAGGGCAAGAAGGACGCCACGTTATTGAATTAGACGGTGGAGCCATAGGACACAGTCAACGCCTCCTCACATTTCGGCAACCCGAAATAAAACGATAAGTTCACCAGAAGTCAGTCCGGATTTTCCAACACACGCGGAGCGTAGAATTTTCCAGAGCATAACCTATTCACAGCGTGTTCCATAATTTCTTTCCTGTGTTGATGAATAATTCATATTTGTGGAATTTTAATTTTATAGTGTTCTTAAGGAATTTGCGAAGGGAAAAGGACTCCGGCAGAAGTCTGAGCCTACACATTAGGTGTTTGACAGTAAATGGGAAAAAAGCTACCAAACAAACGTCTCAATAACAGAATTCACAAGATATGACATTATACAGTTGCTAAGTTACAAAGAAGATCTCTATACGCGCGTTTGTATACATTGGTGGCGCAGCATTTATTCGCGTGTTTCTCAAGTACTCACAAGTTGATTCCAATATACATATATGAAGTTCAACTCACTCAGCAGCTTACCACCTGAATCGAGTTAAAGCACGCACAAGTTGATTCTTCTATATCACGTTAAACATATTTCCTGAATCAAGATTACATACTCACAAGTTGATAAGACTATATATCAAGATCACGTATTCACAAGGTGATTCGACAAGACGTCAAGCTCAAGTCACCAAGTTCAGCTACTCACTACGTCAATGCATGAAGTGAATTCATCTACTCTCATCGTGTACTGCACGACGAAAATTTACTCAGACAAGCTTCATTGCACGAAAACTGCTTGTTAGCAGAAGATAGATCATTTTGTGAAAAGCTCCAGTCTAGTCAGTGCGTTTTCAAGATCGGACAGCAGACAATTTACTGAGACAACTGTCAGCTGGTTGTCGAAACTAGAGAGATGTTCTAGCGTTGAGGGACATTACATTTTATTTATAAGTTCTCACTACGACACGCGCAAGAGTTTAAGTTTGTCACGAAGTGGATTTAAGTTTATAGAGTTTGCCTGAGTGTAAGCAAGACCCTAGTATGAGAAAGTCTGAGACGATAGAATTTTGATGAAAATGACAGTGACTGTGGACAGATGAGACTATTGGCTCAAGGGCTAGAACCAGGATTTGACTCTCCCTTGCCGCTTCGTGACTTCAAAATTGCTATAGTCTCACCCCCCCCCCCCTTCTGACTACCTTTAAACACAAAGAGATAAGGTGTAAATAACGACCACAGACACCACTATACAGACAACGCATAGGTACAGCATAGTGTAGAAGCTGATCCAGTGTACAGTATATACATATTTATTTACACAATAAAACATAAATTTCATCATACATCAATCACATAAATAGCGTGCACTGATGCACGGCCTGAAAAAGCAAAGTAACAATTAAATTGGTAGACACTAGGAAAACCCCAATCACATTCACTCTTTCTGTCACCCTGCTGGGGAAAAATAAAATGATTAGTGATTTAAACCACAATCTAATTGGTGGGGCCTCAGTTTAGCCTCCACTCTCTAATACAATTAAGATTACTGCTGTCTCAGTCTTGTTGACTCTCCCTAAACGAACGTCTACACAGCTTCAACCTTGTTAAGCGATAAAACACCACTAGAAATGCTAAAATAATAGACTTGGCTTACACCGATGGCTCAGTGTCTATCCGTCAAATGGGTAATACAACCGACCCTACTGGACCTGTCTATTTTCTCCCTCCTTCTCTCTCTCTCTCTCTCTATCTCTCTCTCTCTCCCTCTCTCTCTCTCCCTCCCTCTCTCTCTCTCTATCTCTCTCTCTCGCTCTCTCCTGGTCTCAGTATCTCTCTAACACTCGACGTCTGATGAGGCGGCGTCTCCGTTACGCTCTTCTCTCGTTACTTTCAGGACCCAGGTATTGTAACCCTTTCACCTGCTCCTGAATTCGGTGATGATGATGATGTTCGGGTATCAAGCATGAGGTACTTGATTAACTGTATAAACTTCTCTGCTGCTGAATAGCTTCTATAACTTTCCCCTTTTAACCCGCTCCGGATTTGAGGAAACACAGCATTGATTTCTGGCCGCATACAATTACACCAGTCTCCCGGCCACTTGCCGTTGTTGGAGACGTATAATAGCGATGAGCTCTGGGCTTTATGATAAATAAACCCCGTTCCCGCTGAAGCATGGGGACTTCACTGCATGAGAACTATTTCGGTCTCGCTGAAGAGGGGTACTTCACTGCAAGAGACCGTAGGTTATTTTCTTTTCGCTTCTGGCGATATCTCGAGTCCTCTGACCCCTGAGATATTTCCGGTTGCCGTGGGTAATTTGTAGTGGCAAATTACGCTCCCCCACTGTTGCCGTGACCCGCTGAAATTAAAAGACAATGCGTCTAATGTACACCAACTCTAACATAACGCATCTCTAACATATCGCTTCCATTAATCTTTACAACTCCCCTAACCCACTCTGTAGCACAATACATAAAATATTTCTACCTGCGTGTCTCTCTATCCCCCTCCTTCTACTCCCCTTCTCTTCAACTTAAATCTGCCAGGTAAGTAAACACAAACTCCCAACCTGTCTGACTATCTTGTTACGCGTGGCTAACCACGTGTCGAATTCAAACTAGGGAAATCTCTTGTCCGAAATTCCTTGGTCTCCTTTTTACCATTACACATTGAGGTTCCCGACTTAAGCCCCAATTTAAATTAACCTCTCGCTATAGGAATAATTTACTCCTCTAAGCAGTATAATTCAAATTATAACATACAATTGTACCCTCCGACTGCCTTATACACATTTAAGGCACAGTAAAATTTACGTACACACAATTGAATGCCCAATGAAATTACATTGTAAATATACAGGAATAAATGGTGGTATCTCACAACACCCTACAACAATGAGCACCCGTGTCTCTCATAACTTCACACGCTCCTATCTTCTGCCAATAATCATAGAAAGAATTATGCACCTTTACATTTACATCATTCTTCAAAGATACTAATGGATGGCGCTACCGTTTATAACTTTAAGTTAATGTCGCCGAAGAAACTTTTCTTACGGGCCTAGACTATCAGAGAATCCACTAATAAGTAAAACGATAATACAATAATTACATACCAATTACCGCTGTTTTTCCCCACAGTGGAGACGATAATACGTCGATGCACGGCAGGCAATTATTTCCTTCAGAGAGAGAGATCCCCTGTCTACGACTGTTTATATACAGGGAACCACTCCCGCTGATACCTCCTACGTATCTGCTAAGCTATCCACTCGGACCAATGGAAACGCTTAGAAGAATAAAATACTGCGACCTACACCAATCATATTTGAAACCACGTGCAGACCGCGTGTCCAAAAATTGCATCACGTTACGTGACGTTTCTGACGCGTCTTACAGGTGTGCACGAAATAGCGATTTTCGTAAACAACGAAAATCTACGTGATCGCGAAAAAATCAGAAGACAAGAAACTAGTGCGAGTATGAAATAACCCTACCGTCATAAAAAGAACCCATTTAAATACCTACACAAAAAACCAAACACGATGAATATTACAAGGAGAAGAAACATGGCAACCACATATAGTTACAAAGAGAAGAAGACTGGTTAAAACTCAAATAGAAGAACAGAATCGGGCCTGTTGAAAGGACAGAATTACAGTACAGCATCACAAAGTTATACTTACTCATTTTTGAGATAACCCACACGACATACCAAACGCCTACGCTAGACAGTCTATGCATAGCTGAGTATAATCTTACAGTGGTGGAAAGTTGAGAGACACATAGACAATGTAGAGTGGTCATCAGTGTGGTAACACTTAATATATCACATCATCACTTCCTTATTCACATAGTGTCGTACGGTAGGTAAAGTGTTTTATTGGGCCCGTCTAAGTAAAGAGTGAATGTTGACAGATACACGAGCATGTATAGAAAATAGATTTCACAAGTGGTAGGTTGAGGGAAAGATATATCTCTGGGGTGAGTAGTTTCTTTCATCCAGCCTATCCGTACAACTGTACTTTGTTATAACACAGTCTTTGCCTCCCTTATCTAAAATAAGAACAGGCTACCCTACACACACAACAATATGTGACAACAATGACACACAAACGAGAAAAACTTTGGATAAATGGGTATGGGTCTGACCAACACACAATGTTAAGTTTTCTTGTTGTTTATTATCACTAAACTGTTTTACAACATCATGTTACCCAAAGATATCAAGAAAAGCATTTACATATAGAGGAAATAAAGAAGAATGGTGCGCCTTCACCGTATAAAGGAAAATAACCCAAAAAAAATATTTACCCAAAGGTTGAAGGTTAGCACTAGATTTACAGAATAACAATATTGGTACAATAAAAGACCAAGTAAAGTAAACAGAATCAAATCAAACCACCAAAGATTAATAGATGATTTCCAGCAACAATAAAATCAACACACGCTCTCTCATTCATGTGGCCACCTCTCACACTCTTACCTATTTTGTATTTCTTCCCTTGGGTCTGTGGTATCCCTTGGTAAATTTATTCCATGAACATAATCCCTATTTTACTGTTGATTAGTGTATCGCCCCCAGCTGTCGAGAACACAAATTGGCCCCAGTTCATCCCCCCCCCCAAAAAAAAACAAAAAAACTAATGAGGTGAACGCCGAATACGTTAAGGTCCACGATGAATCCTGGAAATAATATAAATCCTAAAGGGTTGTCTTCACTGTTCTAAAACAACTAGCACTGTTCCTCCGATGAGTGCACAGGGGAATGTGATTCTAGATACAGGAACTACAACTGAATAATTGCGTTGCGACAACTCTTGCAGTGTTGAGGGCGGGCGGGGAAAACAGTCTTGTTTCCCGCTCGGCTGGAACGTCTATTTGGATATAGGGTTTACTACAAACATTGAATATGTGAGGGTCCTTGGTGGTTTACCATTTAAGAGAGGGGAACACTTCTTGAGTTCTGGAATAATCCGGTGCTACAAATGTTACAAATGATGATGATGGATTTTCTATCGGTCGACTCTTTGTCAGAGTGCCAGTCCTGCACAGTGTATATTTTAGTACTCCACTTGGATTACAACTGTCAGGTGTTGGGGAAAATAATAATAATGTTTCAGGTATACGCCACTGTTGGCTGATAAAATAGTATCCTGGATTTGTTAAGTCCAGTAGGATAATTTATAGCCATACAGTATCTTTGGCTTGTACACTCTTAACCATAGAAATTGAAAAGAAAAAGAAAAGATCCACTTGGGATCTGGTCTGCAGAAATGCAGAATGAAATCTCCACGAATCACTTATAACAATCCAAAAGAAATGGTTTAAGGCTGCGCGCTAGATTCTTCTCAAATTCCGAGTGACGACTGATAGTTGAGTTATAGAAACAGTAATATATATATATATATATCATTAAATTTTCCTTGATCTCTAATGCGTTATTCCGCGCTCCTGTGTGAGACAAAAATTCAGAAGCTACAGGTATCAAGATGAAAGGCTTTACGTTTCGGTCTTCCAGAGTTTCTCGTCTGGAGCTTTGACCGACATCAAAAGACTTTCTGTTCTACTAGCGGGTTTCCTTGTAGGATGCCAGTGTTCCCAGATCAAAGGATATTGGGGATTTTTAGATTTCCCCTGGGCAACTTCAAAGAAGTCTGTTATCTCTCTCTCTCTCACTCTCTCTCTCTCTTTCTCTCTCTCTCTCTCTCTCTCTCTCTCACGTGCTGTCTGTCAAGTATTATATAATTGACAGATAAGCTCGCGTAAGTGGAACGCGGTGAAACACAGCGTGATTTGTTTCCTGATATGACTGACAAGTCAACGAAGGTGGTAAACACTGCGTTAGTCCGTGTTTACAGAAAAGAAGGCGGGGACTGTTGCTGTCATTTTCGACGGAGTCATATGTCAAGTTATTTGCTTATGTTTTTTTCATAAGAATAATTGTGTCTTTACCTTGCGATGTCAGGTTGATTAGGGGTTGTCTTCCCTTGTTTGTTTGTTCATTGTGTTTGACCTTTTGGGTCAAAGGTAATACAATTCTGGGCTATATGCGATGCGCAGTGGAGAGCGCGAAATTAGACTTCCGCCTTGTTGAGTGGTGAAGTCCTGGCTTCTGCGGACGTGCAGGTCCATTGTGTTTTCGGGGAATATCTTCGAAGTGACTGCGTTGGCAGGTCTCCCCAGTGAATCTCTGTGCGTCGGAATGGCGACAGAGTTCCTTATTGTGTTCTGAGGATTCGGTTCCAGGTAATACCGACCTTTTTCATTATTACGCTTTCGGTGGCAGAACATGTTGAAGGATTACCTAGTCTGTGAACTACAGCTCACCGGTCCTACGTTACAGAACTTGTACATTATGCTCGAGATAGCTATGTAAGACTATTTGTCTTCAAACGAACAGAAGTCCAGTGACGAAGTTATATTGTGGAAACCGCAGATTGGCGGTATATTGATATCTACATAAGCATTACTGCAGGGTTGATGTTGACCTGCTTAGAAGAAGTACACAGATGACGCCATAACGAGGCCTGTGTTAAGGCTAATATATTACAGCCTGATAATGTGCAATTGGCGGGGAATGCCAAGTTGCACCTGTATGTCAAAGTGATTAAGGTATCTGACGCGTTTAGTCAGAGGTACCAAAGCGGCATTGAAAACTGTATATACATGAACATACTACTATTGACCATGAACGAATATTGGAATGTTTACCAGCCTTTTTTGAATGCCTGATGTATACCTAACGATTTCCGGTCAGCATGACCTTGTGTACACTGACTGTTCCTGTTGATGCTACTATGTGTGCTATCGTCAATAAATGTTTTGAAACGTGCCCGCAGTGTCCAAGCATCTTTGACTACTGTATGTGAGTGTATGGGTTGCATGACACAACATATACGAGCCTAAACACATTCGCGCCTTCATGTGCACCCACACTCAGCTCCTCATTACAAGTACTACACATCTTAACAACATGTATCCTGTCTTGTGCAAGTGATCACCTCAACGAGAGAAAAAGACAGTTACAGGGACAAAATGGTACGTTGCAGAAACAGACAGTTGGTATAATGCAAGTTTAGCTAGCAAATCAGAAAGCAGCTATAAGGTTGCAATAAGCTGTCAGATTACTGTAGGCTCTTTTCCAGTACATGTCACACATAGGTTCACCCTCATATTTAATTAGCAACATTTCTATATTTCATCTGTATGTGTGAATTGTCTTTCACCGTCATCCCTTTCTACTTTCTACTAACCCTATTTGTGTATACATTTAACTAATAAACCGTACAGCCGCTTTGATCTTTAACCGAGTTCGTTAATGCATCACTCGTGCTGTCCGTGTTAAATATTTAGATATAGGTAAAATCTTTCATTTAGAGGAGGCTGAGGGGGGGGGGGGGGGGAAGGGCTCTTTCTTTATCGAGATCTGATGGCAGAAGTTAATGTCACTGGGAAACAGGAAACTGCCCCATAATTTATTATAAATCACTATCTAGTGGAGAGTATTCGCCGTCTCTTCTTCTTGTCCTTATATCGAATAGGTATCTTTGTTTCTTAATGAGCCATTTTCACAACATTTCACAGGCCATCCCCATAGACAACCACTGTTGTAGTTGTGCAAAAAAAAGCATTACTTGATTTGGAATACCCTGCGTAAAAGTAAATAAAGCAAACCAAAACACACGGCGAAACGAAATGGAAACAGACATAAAGAAATGAAGAAATCATGGAAAGACATTAATCTGATGGCACACGACAGAAGGACTTGGTAGATGTTTGTTGAAGGCCTGTGCTCCTTGTATATCTAAAGAGAAATGGGTGGACGAAAGAAGCACCAATCAATCAATGAATATCTTTTGGCTTCCATGGGAGCATAGACGTTCAACAGACACATGCCAAATCCTCTTGAGAGAGATAATGAGCCTGTAGCTTTCATTTTACAAAACATTTTATATCCTCAGACAAGAACGGGACCAAGAACATGGTGTGGTTGCTGAGAACAACATCACTTGTCAATGTGTTTGTACTAGGGCTGGATCATCCATACAATACATTATGCACGTGATTAGGGCACCAGCCACCAGAGGCACCAAAACATTATCGTTTTCAAGTACTTATTAATGATAAAATTGAATGGATTCTACATGACCACTTCGATCTACATGTACGAGTATTTTTATTTGTAATGATGGCAACACTGATTGTACTGTCCACTTATTTATTTTGTTCAGCTGTTCATTGCCCTGTTCAGAGGTGTATATAATTTCAGGACAAGTACTGAGTAAGCAAATATAAAATATGGAAATCTTAGTAGTTACCATCTCCTGTCATAAGTAACTATGGTGATGACACGCCCTTGAGGTGAGTTTTTTTTCTGCATGGTGTTGATATCTGCATGTTCCTTTCTTGACTGCTTGTTGTATGAGCTTGTTTTCGCCCAATATGAGGTGGTGTCGTAGGGGGCATCTCCACTTGTAGCGATCGGCAGCTTCCTCCTACATTGCTGGATTTATTTCCAGTGCGTTGCCTCTCTTGTAGACATCTTGGCGAACATGGCCAAGCCAACGAAATCTACGCTGTCTGAGCCGTGTATGCATGTTTTAAAGATGAGCCCGTGACAGCATCTCGACATTCGTCGCTGTGTTCTTCCACGAAAGACGAAGGTGGTGTAGTCACCGTAGATTTAACTATTAACAAATTAACATCTATTTCCTATGACTACTTTCGTGAGCGTCGGATTGGCTTGGCGCTCAGGGCTCTTTCTTCTTGCGGCCAAGTAACCGAGTTCCGGTATCAAAACTAGTATCGCCAAGCTCAATTAAACACGCATGTAGTATGTCGTCTGCTGAAGTTTGTGCTTACACGACAAGTTTGCCATCACAGGGTGGACTGAGAAGTCTTGCTATTGGGCAGAGCCCGATGGCCCATGCAGTTGGTAGTCCGATCTCCACTAGCCTCAATCTATGTCGGATGGGTGGTTTAAACCTTATTCTCCGGGGCCCACATCAACGTCAGTCCGCCCTCGTGTCAGCCCCATGCACCTCAGATTAGTCACGTCTGACGTGTCCGCCCCATGCACCTCACATTAGTCACGTCTGACGTGTCAGCCCCATGCACCTCAGATAAGTCACGTCTGACGTGTCAGCCCCATGCACCTCACATTAGTCACGTCTGACGTGTCCGAAGGAACAGAAGACCTATTCTTTCTTACTCTCGTTACAGACCGTCAGGGAACAGGATGGAAAATTTGTGACTGGGTGGGAATATTTAACATGTAACAAACGTCTACCAATGAAAGATGAGTATAGAAACACCCGGCGCTTGTTACAATTAACTAAATAATGAAGGAAACCTGAGAAATGAAGGAAACCTAAAAAAAAAAAAAGAAGAAATGTCAGTAATTAACCAGCACTCGTTAGACAGACAGAAGGAAGGCACCAGACAACAGAAAAGTTCAGCTTGTTCTGTCCTCCGCTGGCGAGAGAGAGAGAGAGAGAGAGAGAGAGAGAGAGAGAGACATGGACCTCCCACTCCTAGTTCAGTTTTGATTGAACGTTCTATATGGGATGCAATTTTCCACATCACACGAAATAAAATAAAGATAATTTTACCTTATCTGGGTAATGGGTTCTAATATCAAGCATAAATAGAATTATACGCGCTCAAACTCACACACGAATATATATATTTACACACATATATATAGTGTACGTTATATTTCTCTTCATTCATCTATGACCTTTGACCTTCTTGTAGAGTGTAAGCTGTCAATAAATTCACGTTCAGTTTTCGTGTCCTGTGCCACCCGTTTAAGATCTTTCCAGTCTTATTTATCTCTGTCATGTCTGTCTCCAGTTCAAGTTTTCAATTATTTTTTAGGTTTTTCTCTATTTCTCATGCCCTAGGAATTCCAAAATAAAAAACTGCCTTGTAATACAATTGCACCTTCCTTTTTTTCTCACTTTTCTTCCCTATGGCACTTGTCTGGTTCTTGTCATCAGTCCCACATTTGGACCTTGTCATCAGTCCCACATTTGGTGACCTTGTCATCAGTCCCACTGTTAAGGTGGTGTTTTGGTCTAGGGGAGTTAAATCGTTTAAATACTTGTATATACAGACCGGATTGCTGTTATCTCCCTTGAGTAGCTGTTTGTGTGTTTTTAAAAAAAATAATATCGCGAATCTTCGCAAATGTTCTGGATACAGAACAGCTAGAACGTGGGTGAACGAAATTCAGCTCAGGCGCTGAATGTGCGCTGGGATGATTTTTGAGAGAGCGATGGTCTCTCGCGTTCACTGAGCTGTGTTTGAGCAGCGATACTTTTGGGGTAGTTTTTGTGAGCAGAGTGCGGTGATGGTCGTTTTCCCCATCTCGTTAATGTGTTGATGGATAGAGTATATTATTATTGGCGGTGAAAGGATATTTGAGATTTTCCTAAAGTATTTTCTAAAAGCCATGGAGATGAGGCTTATTTTTTCGTGTACCGCAGAACGTACATAATTGGTGAATTTTCAGTCCATGGAAAGGCCAGTATATATGCATAACTTCGATGGGGATATTTTTTGAAGTTTCGACAGAGTATTACTGGGAATGTGTTTTCTCCCATGAGTTATATTAACCCAGGCCTAGCGGTACGTTGATTCAGGCGACATAGTTATTATTGTATACTGCGACATAGGCAGTTCCCCTTTTGTATGGATAATTTGGCCATGAGATTTATTGTTATAAGCTGCCGTACTTATGCAGCCGTGGTGCTTGGATGGTTATACTATGCACTTAACTACCTACGGATTTGATGTTTACCTGAGGTGTCATAATTGATTGTGAACTATTACTTGTGACAGTGTACTGTTAGTGATGTCCTCGTAACTTTGTAGTAATAAATAATGTGGAACGTTCTTTGAAGTTACCCCAGTTCCTGACTTCTACATGTGCTTTGATGTGTGTAATTTTGATTGACTTGATCTTGTCCTGCACGGCATTCGCGTCCATTGTCATCTACACACCCACACACCTTTGGTCGGCCACCTGTAAGCTCGACGTAGCTGATCGCCTTTATCAGCGCACCTATGATAACAGAACATTTATCTTCGTCTTGAACATTGCCCATAAACCAGAAGTAATCTTTATCAGTGGTGAGCCAGCATTTTGGGGTGTTACCAACGAATGAAGGAAATTATCTTACAAGTTCATGATGTCAAGCCAAGTCTCACAGTGTTCCCTGTACGAGTCGTATGTACACAAGTGTTTTGCAAATTGACGTCATATATGATTTTCAAGAGTTCCAGTGTTCCTGTACTCCTTCTTGTGGGCCAACTTATGATGTCAGCACCCGATGTCTGGAGTAGCGTTTGAACGCAGCCGTTACCTCGGAGTTCCAGGGGCGATCACCTTTGGACTTCTTCACACGGGATTAGCTATGTTCATCGTTGTTGCTGTTGTGGAGGCCGGGATTTTTTCATTTTGAAAGATAAGTGGCTGTTTGTTTTTTGTGAACTGTGCCTCTGTAAAGTTGATTAAGCCTTCCTCAGAACTTACACTATTGTATCCTTGTTTATATGTTATATGTGTCAAATTTCAGCGGGCAGGTTGGGCGGAGACTTTCGTAGGATATCCCACTTCACCGAGGGCCTACGAAAGCGTTCTATAGGGACTGTGTGTCTAAGTTTGTTCGTAAAAGATCCCATGACATAATTCTGGGCATACTCTGTTTACGCCGAATTTAGTCATCTTTATTATTGTTTAGGTGTGACGAGATGTCTTAGTGTTGTTTTCGTTATATTTTTCTCTGTTCTTTAGTTCTTGATTAATTTGTTTGTGAGTGTTTTTCTCCCATTTCTATCGTGCTTTATATCTTGTCTTTGTCACTTTTGTCTGTACTATATATTTTGTCATACACTGTCTATATATTTTGTCATACACTGTCAATATATTTTGTCATGCACTGTCAATACTATAATGCATAATATATATATATATAGGTGATTAATTATATTATTAATAGTTAAGGTAATTATACAAGTTCTTGAGCAAGGACTTGTCACCCACTGAGTTGGGATAAAGTGAGTTTCTCAAGTAATATATTTACACAAGGTATCTATCTCATATAATACAGCATTATGTCTACTTTGGATTATTTCATTGAGCAAGGGAAATCCCTTAATATGAATATTGAGGAGGTAAGAGAATTCGCACTTGCCGAATATGCCAAGGCGCAGATGTCGGAAGAAAAGAGACAGAAATTAGAAGTTGAAAAACAGAAAATGGAAATGGAAAAAAAAATAGAAGCTGAAGAGAGAAAAAATCAACAGCAAATGCAAATGGAAATGGAAAAACAGAAAATGGAAATGGAAAAACAGAAATTAGAAGCTGATGAGAGAAAACAGAAATTAGAAGCTGAAGAGAGAAAACAGAAATTAGAAGCTGAAGAGAGAAAAATGCAACAGCAAATGCAAATGGATGCTGAAAAACAGAAATTAGAAAGAGAGGCTGAAGATAGGAAAAGTCAACAGCAATTGGAAGAGAGGAAACTTCAGATGCAAGCTGAAGAAAACCAAAGACTCCACGAGCAAAAGTTGTTAGCTATGGAGCTGGAGAAAATAAAGGTAGTGAATATGGGTAATGCACAAAATGAGACAAACAATCAAACAACTTCTAATAAGGCAAATACTAAACCTTATGATATTAAATTGCCTGTTTTCAACTCTGCCAGTGACGATATTTTATTTTATCTAAATAGATTTTGACAGGGAAAGATTTTTCAGACTTTATATCAAATATCCGCCTTACGTTTTCACGTTGGGTTGAACTTTCAAAAACTGAGCACACATATGAAGCCCTTATGGACTTATTGCTTCGTGACAAAGTCATGTCGTCAGTTAATAAATATTTTCTTTCCTTTCTACATGAGCGAAAGCCTCCAAATTTGAAAGATATGGAACAATACTGTCGCCAATATGTCACGGCACATCCAAATGTAACAGTAAGCAATTTTAAAATCGAAGAAGGTTTACCCGTGGCTTCAGCAATACCATATGATCCTAATTTGCGCCGTAGACCTCAAAGTGCTGATCGAAATTTTGGTAGGAGAGATAATCGTAATTTTGGACAGAACCAAAGGGGTCCATCACGTAACGATTCTCCTTCTTCAAGAAACTTGAGACAATTTAACAGTCCTCAACATTTTAGTCCCAACAATTATGAAAATTTTGGAAGGGGTAACTACAATAGAGGTTATCAACTTTATAATAATTTTTCTCAGAGACAGCAAAACCCATCAAATAGATATTTTGATCAAAGGGGAAATGACAATCGCAACTATCTTAACTGGGGTTCAAATCAGAACAATAGTTTCAATAGAGCAAATAATAATGCTTCCAACAGAGATAATAATTGCGACAGATCGCGATATATCGGTAGATCTCCAAATGATAGATCGTATCGCCATGCTAACTCTGCTTAACAAGAGCCCCAGGTTGTTAATGATCAAGGTAAAAATAATAATAGCGCCTTTAACACTATTGCTTGCTCTGCTTTCGATTTCGAGAGAGCATCTCAGTGCCCGGAGTGCACAACTTTGTTTCAACCTACAGCTATAACTACCTTGAGTTGCAGTCATCCTCTACCCCCTCTTCCTGCCGCAGCTGCGCATGACGGAAGAGGGTCTCTTACTCTACATAAGGGGTTTGTGAATAATAATCCAGTCTCAGTTCTCTTTGATTCTAGATGCGCAACTGTTGGAATTAGACAGTCTCTAGTCCATCCATCTTGTGCAACAAATAATATGGTGAAATGTGTGACATTCAGTGGGACAGTTGAGACTTTTCCGACTGCCATAGTCCACATTGCCACACCATTTGTCACTGGTTATATGCACGCATGTTTGCTCAGAACACCTATCGCTGACCTTACTGTCGGACAGATACATGGTGTAAAGGTTTGTACGCCGGTACAAATTGCTGCTTGGGAACGGCAACATCACCTTACTGCTTCTACCTTAGGGAGCTAATTTTGTGCGATCTTGCAGAATTGATGATACGATTGTTCATCATACTAATTTGAGTGCTTCTTTTAGCCCAGTTCGACATACCTCAGTACGTCGCAAATCTAACTTTGATTCTTCTTTAACTACTATTGTAGAAGAAGATCCTTCGTTTTTGTCTGACACAGACACTAACTTTAGAGCTACGACTGAATCTACATCTAGTCACATTGACTGCAACTCCTTTACTGCAATGACTAGTGTTTTCTCTGCTACATGTACGAACTTAATTGGTAGTACATATCTATACCTTATGAGTTTCTTTACTTTTCTTACTGGGCCGGTTAGCTCAGTATCTTCGTCTTTTACGACTTTTTGTCGTACTTACGGCTTTTCTTTTAAACTTCGACGTAGGTCCAAGTTTACTACTGTATGCTTTTGCATCTTTATTGTATGCTTTTTGTTTTTCTCTTTGCCCAGTACACAGGCTATGACGTCAGTTGAGATTTTAGGATGTACGCATTTATCAACTGCATTTCCTTTGTCTTGCTCAAAATCTCGGATTGTCAGCCATCATGACGCTCTTAGTCGTCATTACCATCCTCGAGATTTGCCTTTTGACGTGGGTATCATGTGTATACTCACGACGTTTCTTTACATAAATTACATGCTGCTATTTTTCTCAGATACTTTTATGACCCTGGTTAATTCAGGATTCTGGTTTAGTCTGTACTACTTTCTCTGTTACCTTTTATTGTGTAACGGAGGAAAGTTTGATTATCACCACACGGGGGCCGGAAGTTTACACAGCCACAGTTGGTAGGTTTACTGCAGAATTAGCTGTTGTATATCATAAAATCTTACCTTTACCAAACAGGGATTTTCATTTGTATTTCTTCACAGCGTATGCTTTTCAATGAGAGTCAGAGCTGCTATATTGTATGTTTGAGCGGTTTACCTATGGGAATTAGCGCAAGATTACCTGTTCCGATGATACCAGTCAGCAGTTTGATGCTACTCTAGATGTTATTGTACCTCCTTGATAACCGGATGTTCCAAGATATCTAGAATGCGTTGTTAATATGTTATTTATTTGAGATAGTTTATAATATTATACATTAGTATAGTATAGTATATTAGAGAATATTGTATTAGGATGGGATAACTTTTTTTAATGATAATATGTTGGTTCATCTTTATGCACCATTGCATTACTCTATTGTTTGTATACTATTGTATTTTTGAATTGATGAACGCATAATAATGGTAATGATTATACTATTTGTACGTAACTGATAATTACGAGACATTTCAGTATTGTACTTTTTTTTAGAAGAATATGAGCATAAGAAAAATGTATTTTTTCTGACATTGTAATGTTTTTTCTTTGTCCAGCGCTTGATAGTGCGCTAGGGGTAATTATTTATAACGATATAAGTACATTGAGAATATGTTTTTTCTGAGGTTGTGATGTATTTTTTCCTCACCCGACGCTTGATTGTGCGTCACCTATAGCTATGTATAACGGTGTTGTTTATTTTGATGTCCATTATGAGCTCATCATTTGTACTCCATGAGCGTATTAACTTGGTTGTTATGTACATTAGGCTATTTTCTTTTTTTTAGATCATAGCTAATTATTTATTCTTTTATTGAGATTATCATTGGTTTTGTAATGTATGGTGTTGTGCTATGATGGTGTTTATTTATACAATGCATTGTTTAATGTAATTGTTTTACCATGATATATCATTGTTCGTATTGCATTGCTTTCTTTCTTTACTGCTCATTCTTCTTCTATTTCATCCGTTCTTCTCACCTTTTACTTATGTTGTTATGGCTAGTCTATACTTCATGTACTTGATATTACTTTGAAGTTGATGTGCTTCGTATGCTTATCTCTTTACGTTTCTATACTTCACTTCGTTTGTACTTTACACTTACTTCTATCCTTCTTTTGTTCATTTTGTTATCATGACTTAACATTGTGTAATCCTTATGTGTAGAGATTAGTAATTTAACAACCCCTATAATTTTCTTTGATGTATTTTTTTTTTCTCAAAAAAAAAATGATTATATCATTTCTTTTTCCCGGGGGGCGGTGTAATATGTTAAGGTCGTGTTTTGGTCTAGGGGAATTAAATCGTTTAAATACTTGTATATACAGACCGGATTCCTGTTATCTCCCTTGAGTAGCTATTTGTGTGTTTTAAAAAAAAAATAATATCGCGAATCTTCGTGAATGTTCTGGATACAGAACAGCTGGAACGTGGGTGAACGAAATTCAGCTCAGGCGCTGAATTCGCGCTGGGATGATTTTTGAGTGAGCGATGGTCTCTCGCGTTCACTGAGCTGTGTTTGAGCAGCGATATTTTCGGGGCAGTTTTTGTGAGCAGAGTGCGGTGATGGTCGTTTTCCCCATCTCGTTAATGTGTTGATGGATAGAGTATATTATTATTGGCGGTGAAAGGATATTTGAGATTTTCCTAAAGTATTTTCTAAAAGCCATGGAGATGAGGCTTATTTTTTCGTGTACCGCAGAACGTACATTATTGGTGAATTTTCAGGCCATGGATAGGCCAGTATATATGCATAACTTCGATGGGGATATTTTTTGAAGTTTCGTCAGAGTATTACTTGGAATGTGTTTTCTCCCACGAGTTATATTAACCCAGGCCTAGGGGTACGTAGATTCAGACGACATAGTTATTATTGTATACTGCGACATAGGCAGTTCCCCTTTTGTATGGATAATTTGGCCATGAGATTTATGGTTATAAGCTGCCGTCCTTATGCAGCCGTAGTGCTTGGATGGTTATACTATGCACTTAACTACCTACGGATTTGATGTTTACCTGAGGTGTCATAATTGATTGTGAACTATTACTTGTGACAGTGTACTGTTAGTGATGTCCTCGTAACTTTGTAGTAATAAATAATGTGGAACGTTCTTTGGAGTTACCCCAGTTCCTGACTTCTACATGTGCTTTGATGTGTGTAATTTTGATTGACTTGATCTTGTCCTGCACGGAATTCGCGTCCATTTTCATCTACACACCCACACACCTTTGGTCGGCCACCTGTAAGCCCGACGTAGCTGATCGCCTTTATCAGCGCACCTATGATAACAGAACATTTATCTTCTTCTTGAACATTGCCCATAAACCACAAGTAATCTTTATCCCCCACATTTGGTGATCTTGTCATCAGTTCCACATTGGTGATCTTGTCATCAGTTCCACATTGGTGACTTTTTCATCAGTTCCACATTGGGGATCGTGTCATCAGTTCCACATTGGTGACATTGTCATCAGTTCCACATTGGTGACCTTTTCATTAGATCCACATTAGTGACCTTCAAATCTTCTATTTTTCGCAAGCACCTGTTTATGAAAGTTTATATCTGTTTTTTTTCCTCCATGTTTCACAGCCATGGAATAACACTGTCTTGACATTTGAGTTGAAGATTCTTTTTTTTTGTGCTGTCTTTTGATTTCAGTATATTTGTTGTGTGCTGTCTTTTGATTTCAGTATATTCTTTCAATTGAACGAAGGCTTCTTTAGTTTTTTACATTCTTATTTTTATATCACTGTCTGTTCCTCTAACTCCGTCTACATAAGTTCCAGGATGTATATGTATAATTCGACATTTTGTAGGAAGGTTTCTTAAAGTGCATTCTATCTGTATGTATATGGATGTGCGAATGTGATGTGCTCGAAAGTCTGATGAAAATATTTATCACAAAACTGTATGCTAATGTATATTTTTTAAAATTAAACGAATGGCACTGGAAATGAAGTTGTGGTGTGAAGTTTTCAAGATCAACTTACGGAATACGGAGAGCTGAATGTGCTGATTGGTTAAATCAACGCAAGCTCACAGATATAAAAGTATGTAACCTCTTGGTTGGTCATTGTAACTGTCTTTTTTTCTTTGTTGATGTGATCACTGGCCCAAGACAGTATACATGTTGTTAGATGTGTAGTGCGAGCGTATGATGAATTGAGTGTGGGTGCGAATGAAGGCGCGAATGTGTTTAGGCTCGTATAGATGTAGATCCTGCAACCCATACTCTCACATGCAGTAATCAAGGATGCTTTGACACTGCAGGCATGTTTCAAGACATTTATTGACGGGAACACACATAGTATCAACAGGAACAGTCAGTGTAACAAGGTCATGCTGACCTGACATCGATAGGTATACATTTGGCATTCAAAAAGGTAAACATCAGAATAGACGTGCATGGTCAATAGCAAAGTTCTTCAATAATGACAGTTCGTAGCGTCGCCCTTGGCGTCTCTGACTAAACGCGTCAGATGCCTTAGTTACTTTGACACACAGGTGCAACTTGGCACTCCCCGCCAATTGCACATATCAGGCTGTAGTATAACAGCCGAAAGCACAGGCCTCGTTCTGACGTCGGCCGTGTACTTCTGTTAAATAGGTTATCATCAACCCTGCAGTAATACTTATTGTAGATAGAAGTTCCGCCAATCTGCGGCTCCCACAATATATCTTCGTCACTGGCTTTCTGGACAATATAAGACTAACAGTCTTGGATGGCTACCTCGAGCACAAATATATAAGTTCTGAAATGGCGGATCAGTGAGCTGCTGTTCACCCTAGGTAATCCTTTACATGTTCTGCCACCGAAAAGCGTAATAATGCATAAAGGTCGGTATTACCTGGAAAATGAATCCTCAGAACTAAACAAGGAATTCTGTCGTCATCCCGACGCACAGAGATTCACTGGGGAAAACTGCCATAGCAGTTACTTCGAAGATTCTCCCCGAAAAACAATGGACTCTTGGTCCCTTCAGAAAAACAGGACCTCCCGGCTTCCCGGAAGTATATCTCACTCCCGCTTAAAAAACCTTCCCATAGGCCTACGCCGAACTGTCAACCTCTGACCCTACAGGTCAAACACAATGAATGAATAAACAAGGGAAGACAACCCCTAATCAACCTGACATCGCAGGTAAAGACACAATTATTCTTATGATACAAACATAAGCAAATAACTTGACAGATGACTCCGTCGAAAATGACAGCAACATTACTACCACCCCCCTGTAAAAAAAAAAATGAAATTTTTTTTTTTTAATATGTCCATGAGCAAGATAGCACCAGTATCACTTCTGTGCTCATGCAAACAATGAACCTAATATCAGGTACAATAGAAGAGGGTACAAATCATCTCCCAACATAGGAGAAAATATTTCCTTTAAGCCAAACAAACTAAGGGATACCATTCAAGAAACCTAAGTTGCTGGCAATACCAATCATATATCAAACATTACTAAATAATATAACCATAGCAATATACAAATGTCAATGCTATTTTAGCAACATATCACTGATGGATGGACAAAATGAAATTTGTTAAATTATCTAAACATCATCCAAATACATTTGTATTACAACATATTATGATATTAAGGACAGACCTAAGTCTGAAAATATATCAGGAAAAACTAGGACACAAGATTTAACTGGAATCATGTGGGCATCTAGACAATATGTCCGCCATCACATTATCCGAACCACGGATAGCTCGCACCGTGAAATGGAAAGGCTGAAGAGCAATAGCATAACGAGTAGATCTCGAGCTCTTCAAATCCTTACTTTGCATAGCCGTAAGAGCTTTTTGGTCGGTTTCCATAAAGAAATGCGCGCCCAGAAGGAACCTTTGTAGCTTAAGAATGGACCAAACCATAGCCAACAATTCACGGTCCAAAACCGAGTAATTCCTTTCTGCCGCATTCAGCTTCCTAGAAATATACATTACAGGATGCAGAGTTCCTGAATATTCCTGCATTAGTGCCGCTCCAATGCCAGTGGAAGAGGCATCACTACGAAGGACAAAAGTCTTATCAATCGTCGGTAGTCTTAAGATAGGATGAGATGAGAACAAATTCTTAACCTGATCCAATGAAGATTGGCATTCTTGGGACCAACGCACCATATTAGGAGAACCTTTTTTCAATAACGTTGAAAGTGGTGCCATAATGGAGGACAGATTCTCAATGAATCTTCCATAGAATTGTATCAATCCCAAGAGACTACGCACTTGCTTTTTTGTCTTCGGAACCGAGATATTTAATATCTTTGAAATGTTTTGGTCCTCTGTCTTCAACAGACCATGACCAACTCGATGACCTAGGAAGGAAATTTCACTAAACCCAACAAAAGCTTTAGAGGGTTTAGCAGTCAATCTATGCTCACGTAGAGTAGATAGCAATTCCTTTAGACCCACATAGTGTTCTTCCCAAGTATCGCTGAAAAGACAGATGTCGTCTAAATATGCAATGACATCTGCACGATCTGATAGAATTCGTCGCATCATGCGTACGAAAGTCGCTGGGGCGTTCATAAGCCCGAAAGGCATAAAATTCCATTGAAACAGACCCCTAGGTGTCGAAAAAGCAGTGAGAGGTTTGGCGTGTTCCGTCAGTGGGACTTGCCAATAACCTTTCGACAAGTCTAGTTTAGTAAAGAATTTAGCTTTAGAAAGTCTAATAAGTAGATCATCTAATAACGGCATAGGTTCAGCATCGAACTTCGTAACTTGATTTAATTTGCGATAATCAACGCAAAGACGTATGTTATTGTCTTTCTTTCGAACAATAACTATCGACGAAGAATAAGCTGAAGTGGATGGTTCAATTATTTGTAGTTGAATCATTTCATCCAATTCTTTCTCGACTTGTGCTTGAAAATGAATAGGTATTGGGTATGGTCTTACTCTGATCGGATTACGATCAGTAAGTATGATGTCATGTTCTATGACATCTGTGTGTCCAGGAATGTCGGTAAGGACATCCTGATATGATTTTAACGTAGAGGATACTTGACGCTGTTCCTCAAAAGACAAGTTGGAAGAGACTGTAACGTCTCTCCACGATTCCGTTGAAGTAAGTGGAATCGTAGGAAGAGGTAAGTTCACGTCAGAAAAAATAGTTTCCTCATCCTGTATAACAGACAGGGATGAGATGTGACCATGTTGAACTGGAGAGTCGTCCGTCGCCTGGAAAATAGGCTGTAAATAGTCTGGACGTTCAATAAACTCTGTTAACATATTTATATGGAAGGTTTTATGCCTTCCATCCACATCGACAATATAGTCGACATCAGAAATTTTCGAGACTATAGTGTATGGACCCTTCCAAGAAATGAGAAGTCTATTCTCTCTTGAGGGCAGTAAGACATATGCTTTGTCTCCAGGACAAAGTTGACGTAGGCGTCTTTTCTTATTAGCAAATCGCCTAGCTTTTTCTTTCGCAAATTCGGAAGATGAAGTTGCTAACCTGCACGATTCGATAATCTTTTCTCTAAGAGCTATAACATATTCATATGACGATTGTGTATCATCGTCAATATTATCGGAAGTTATCAAATCGTGTAACAAGGACATTGGCCCGCGCGGTTGCGCGCCAAAGACAAGTTCGAAAGGAGAAAACCCTGTATGCTCGTTGGGAACCTCTCTATAGGCAAAGAGGACTGCAGGTAAAACCCTGTCCCAATCTTCAGGATGATCCTCCGTTATCTTGCCAAGTAAGTTCTTTAGTGTCCTGTTAAGACGTTCTACCAATCCATTGGACATTGGATGATAAATACTACTGAGAGACCTTTTAATGTCTAGCGTAGCCATTACCTGAGACATAACGTCCGAAATTAACTGAGTGCCGTGATCCGACAGTATTTCTCCGGGGAATCCCAGACGAGAAAATACGAGCCAAAGAGCATCAGCGATATCGACAGTTGATATGCTCTTCAGAGGAATAGCCTCTGGCCAACGCGTGCACATGTCCACGCAAGTGAGGATAAATTGGTGTCCTCTGGCTGACTTAATTTTGAACGGACCAATGATGTCTATAGCCATTTTCTGAAACGGCCGAATCGGAATATCTGCAGCCTGAATAGGAGCAGCATGTCTCGGACCCCTAGACTTGACCTCTTGACAAATTTTGCAAGATCGGCAATAAATTCGGATGTCTTTATTCACGAATGGCCAAAAGAATGACGCAAGGACTCTAGTTTTAGTTCTGGAAAAACCCATGTGTCCCGCACACTGAGAATCGTGTGCATGCCGAAGAATTAAGGCTCTCATACACTTAGGCACAAGAATTTGCGAATGCATAGACTTGTCCGAGTGTTGTACCATTCGTACCAATATACCATTCTTCATAGTAATATACGATTTGTGATTCGTATTTTGATTGGGATCCCCTTTCTTTGCCAGAAGGAAGTATTTCTTCAAAGAAGGATCCTCTTCTTGACGTTTAACAAACGAGTCATGGGAAATCACCAAGTGCTCGTCTTGGCTATCAACTTCATTACTATTATCAGATGAAGTTGGGGGATTAAGAGCTTGAGCTCTTGTCATCACTGCATTGACCGTTTGAATGTTTTTTTCTTCCCAACTAGAAATTTGTTGCGGGGTGCATTCCTTAACCCCATGAATACGACCGATTATAAGATCCGCAATAGGATTAGGAAGAAGACATGCATGGACATCTCCTGTGAAGAAAGGAGTGTCAATCCTAATAATAGCAGTAGGATAGCTTTCCATAGTACCCCCAAATGTAACACATTTGATTGTTTTTCCAGTGGCACAGCAAGGATCTATCAGAGACTCCTTAACCCCGACGGTAGTACATCCCGAATCGAAAAGTACTGAGACTAGCCTATCATTTATTAGACCTTTATCTAAGATGAGAGATCCTCTCCCATCATGCGCAACTGTAGCAGGTAGAGCAGGAAGAGGGTGACCACAACTTAGCGTAGATACAGTTGATGAGTCAAACAATGTTAAGCATTGGGGGCATTCAGTTGCTCTCCCAAAATCGAAAGCACAACCAGTGATAGCCCTAGAGTTACCACTATCATTTACTGTATTACAGGCTCCATCAAACTCTTGTTGCGCAGAGTTTGCCTGTTGGTAAGGTCTTTTCTTGTTAAACCTAGGTCTACCTCGATTATCATTTCCCCTGTAATTATTTCGACTATCATTTCCCCTGTAATTATTTCGACTATCATTTCCCCTGTAATTATTTCGACTATCATTTCCCCTGTAATTGTTATCATATTGCCTATTGTAATCATCATTCCGGTTTGAATCCCGGTTTCTAAATTCACCATCGTCATAATCTTGACGTCGAGAATGATTACCTCGAAAATTTGAATAGTTATTATTTGGATAACCTTTGCGAAAGTGTCTCAAATTATTACCACTAAAATTACGAGAACTACCATCTTGTCTCCACTGCATAGACGAAGAACCATCATGTGTTGGATTACTCCGCTTCTGAGTGTAATTTTGATTACTTCCCCTATTCCAATTTTGTTGAGCACCCTGAAATTTTTTTTTGAAATTAGGGCCATATGGTGTTGCCGAAGCAGCTGGCAACCCTTCTTTCACTTTAGAATTGCTAACTGTAGCATGGGGATGTGCTGTGGCATACTGACAACAATATTCCTCCATTTCTTTTAAGTTTTTAGGCTTACGCTCATGAAGGAATGCAAGAAAAGAATCATTAACAGATGACAAAACCTTATCTCGCAATAATAAGTCCATTAGACCTTCATATGTTTTCTCAATCTGAGACAACTCAACCCATCGTGTAAATGTACGACGTATCTTTGTAACAAAATCAGAGAAATCTACTCCATTTTCTGGCAACATTGTCCTAAAACGAAGACGATAGTCTTCTTGTTTTAGTTGATATTTTTTTAGTAATGCTGCCCTGACAACATCATAATTAGTCCTCTCATGTTCGTCTATTGTCATAAGAGTAGTCACTGTGTCACCTGTAAAAAATGGCATCAGTTGTTCAACATATTTTTCCTTTTTTATGTTATGCGTATCGCACAAAAATTGGAATCTATCTAGATAATCTGCTACGTCATCCTTTAAAGGATTGAAATGAGGCAATTTAATCCTACTAACAAACTCCCTTGTCGTACTCGAAGTTGTTTGCTGAGCACCCGTACTCGCCAATTTCAATTTCTCTAACTCCAAAGTTGCGAGTTTTTCATCAAGTTCCATCTTCTGTTTTCTTTCCTCATGTTCCATTTTTCTGATTTCAGCCTCAGCTTTCCTCTCCTCTGCAGCAGCTTGAGCTTTCCTCTCCTCTGCAGCAGCTTCTTTGTCTAATCTCTTTTGTTCAGCTTCAAATCTCCTTTCCTCCACCTGCATCTGCAATTTCTTTTGTTCAGCAGCCATATCAGCTTCTCTGTCTAGCCTTTTTTGTTCCGCCGCAGCTTCTCTTTCTAATCTTTTCTCTTCAGCCTGAGCTTTTTTCTCTTCAGCCTGAGCTTTTTTCTCTTCTGCAGCTAATGCTTTGTCATACTGAGCAACAGCCCATTGTTCTAACTGTTGACCAGTTTTATCAAGGGCTCTCCCTTGTGTAATAAAGTAGTCCAATGTAGACATCTTGTCTACTGAGATCAGAAACCTGAAAAAAAAATTAAATAAATTACCTTATCCCACTTCAATGGGAGACAAGTCTGAAATGCTAGACTTGTATACTCACTTCACTTTCTTTCACACTCTTAGTCTTGTTTATTATGTACCCAAAAAATCACCTGAGTACCTGTGGAAAAAAAAATTCCCTTATATCCCACTCACTATGGGCACAAGTCTTTTTTATAAAGAACTTGAATATGTATTTCACCTTGTCTCAATCTTTGTAGATAACAAGTCTTTTATCAAAGAACTTGTATAAATATCTTATATAATAATATTTTATTAAGAAACTCTATATGAAGAGTCTACCTTATCAATATTATCAAAACATGACCAAGTATGTGTATGTAGACTGTGCATGACAGTAATGTAGTACAACCAAAAAAAAAATACAAAGACAAAAATACAAAACAATACAAATGGCAACACTGTTTTAACCAAAAATGTGTAGAGAAATACACAAGAAAGGAGAGACCTACAGAATACAAACAAAACAAATCGACAATCAAAACTGAAAAACAGACAAAATATTACAAAAACAACGTTAAGTACAATTACATCACAGCTAACATCAATAGCGACCAATTGTCACTAGCAAATTTCCAAATTAAGAAAATTTGCACCTATAGAACGCTTACAGTAAGCCTCGATCAAGTGGCATATTTACCGTAAGACCCACCAACCGAAAAACCCGCAGAAAAATACACCAAAAACAGTAGAAGTAACATAATATAGCAATCAATTTCAATGTGTTGCAGAACAAGTTCAGTCACAGCTGAAACTAAAATAAATTCCTTGCTCCTTGCGAACACAGAAACGAAATGTCAAACGCGCACTGAACGTCAAATCCACTGTAACATAAAGTGGTATTCACGAACCAAAGTTACTATGACCTTCTCAAATTAGGGCTTGCACATTGAATGTTTACCATTTCCACGTACTGTTTACAAACACTTGACCTCCAACAATGTAGCTTGAATGCTCTGACCTAGAAAAGTCTGTTGTTGAATGAAACGTGTAACAACCAGCAGTACTGTTTACAATAGGAACCCGCCTTCTATGCAGTTATGGTCCACGTAGCAAATGCCTAGTAGTTAACTTCAGTACATGTCTTGTTATGCTTTATGTAGCATTATAATATAAATGCTCGTACTGTTTATTTGGGTCAACCGTTGATGACCTATATCTGTCCTGTTGTAGCCAAAACTTGCAAGTGTAGAATTAGCGCTGTGTGTTACGGCTGTCCCGTGTGTAGCTTAGACCCACAGATCAGAAGTGTAATGTGTACTTGTCCTTCTTGTAACTTTCTCGACAAAACTGGAGACATCATACATGTAACAGCCAACCAGGAATGTAAATTTCTGGATCCATAAATGTCAACAATAATGTCAAATGCTCGCTCTGTTCTTTTTAAACCCACAGATCTGGTCCATCAGAAATGTAAGTTTCTAGGCCACATTGGCGACAAGAAATGTATCATAAGAGCCCACGTAACTGGTCCACCAGAAATGTAACTGTCTTTTTTTCTTTGTTGATGTGATCACTGGCCCAAGACAGTATACATGTTGTTAGATGTGTAGTGC
Organism: Oreohelix idahoensis; assembly: GCA_024509875.1. Lineage (NCBI taxonomy): Eukaryota > Metazoa > Mollusca > Gastropoda > Stylommatophora > Oreohelicidae > Oreohelix > Oreohelix idahoensis. The sequence continues at coordinate 416,041 of JAMPIV010015289.1, read as the reverse complement.
GAGCGTATGATGAATTGAGTGTGGGTGCGAATGAAGGCGCGAATGTGTTTAGGCTCGTATAGATGTAGATCCTGCAACCCATACTCTCACATGCAGTAATCAAGGATGCTTTGACACTGCAGGCATGTTTCAAGACATTTATTGACGGGAACACACATAGTATCAACAGGAACAGTCAGTGTAACAAGGTCATGCTGACCTGACATCGATAGGTATACATTTGGCATTCAAAAAGGTAAACATCAGAATAGACGTGCATGGTCAATAGCAAAGTTCTTCAATAATGACAGTTCGTAGCGTCGCCCTTGGCGTCTCTGACTAAACGCGTCAGATGCCTTAGTTACTTTGACACACAGGTGCAACTTGGCACTCCCCGCCAATTGCACATATCAGGCTGTAGTATAACAGCCGAAAGCACAGGCCTCGTTCTGACGTCGGCCGTGTACTTCTGTTAAATAGGTTATCATCAACCCTGCAGTAATACTTATTGTAGATAGAAGTTCCGCCAATCTGCGGCTCCCACAATATATCTTCGTCACTGGCTTTCTGGACAATATAAGACTAACAGTCTTGGATGGCTACCTCGAGCACAAATATATAAGTTCTGAAATGGCGGATCAGTGAGCTGCTGTTCACCCTAGGTAATCCTTTACATGTTCTGCCACCGAAAAGCGTAATAATGCATAAAGGTCGGTATTACCTGGAAAATGAATCCTCAGAACTAAACAAGGAATTCTGTCGTCATCCCGACGCACAGAGATTCACTGGGGAAAACTGCCATAGCAGTTACTTCGAAGATTCTCCCCGAAAAACAATGGACTCTTGGTCCCTTCAGAAAAACAGGACCTCCCGGCTTCCCGGAAGTATATCTCACTCCCGCTTAAAAAACCTTCCCATAGGCCTACGCCGAACTGTCAACCTCTGACCCTACAGGTCAAACACAATGAATGAATAAACAAGGGAAGACAACCCCTAATCAACCTGACATCGCAGGTAAAGACACAATTATTCTTATGATACAAACATAAGCAAATAACTTGACAGATGACTCCGTCGAAAATGACAGCAACAGTCATTCTAGTGTCTTTACGCTTACATATTTTTGAACAACAAATTTCTCAGACGGAATCTGGCGACTTCGTCAGGTGTTCAGACAACAAAATTTCGACCTATTTTTACTACGAAGTGTTGAGATTGTACAAAGGTGCAGCATTAGTTCCAAAAATATGACCGCAACTAATCCAGCACCCTCATTGTCAAAATTAGAGGGAATTTGGTCACGCCGTCAAATAGGCTTTCCTATAGCGCCCTATAAGTGATGTTTAAAAAAAAAAGTGATTGAATGTTTTTCTTTTCACTAACGTTAAGCAAGCGTTAAAGATAAGAACAATTGGCAAAATCCTTGAACAAGTCAATAGTTTCTAATATCTAGGCATAAAATAACAGACGATGGCAGAAGTGAAATAGAAATCAAGAAGAGAATAGGAATGGCCAAGGCCACTACATTCAACAAGATGAGACACATATTAACATCTATTCAAGTAAGTTACAAATTAAAATCGAAATCTGTTCTTATTTTTGTTGTTGTGATTCCATTACATTCTTCAGACATACGTAGTAAGGCCTAATCACATCCAAGGTGGCCAGCCGTTGTCTTTTCCTATGCCGAACGCGCCTCTAGTGCGCCACACACTCTTTTTGTTTCGTGAGCCTTTGATCGTTTTAGATTCCACCGCTTCACTCACAGTCCTTGTGTACTATGGATGGACATTCCATTGAGTAGGATTACTCCTACTTCACTCATGTAGTTTAGCCAGTCAGGCAAGACTATTGCCCGGGATGTGGTCACCGCCGTACACAAGCAGTATCCCTGGAGCCATACATGAGCTAGATAAAGAGAGGGAAACCAACTAGGATCCTGACTATTCATTAAGGATGTGGTTGTCTCTCATCGTGAGGTACTATCCTTCTCTCTTCACCCTACATCTATATTCTAAGCAAGCACACATTTATGAAAATCTGTAGTTTGTTTGTTTGTACTTTTTTGGGGTTGTTTTTTTCTTTTTCTCTATGTTTCAGAGCCATCAGTTAGAAGGAAACTTCTCCATTAAACCTCATAAATATCCCTCTCCCACAACACAGCTCTCCCAAATGACGCTCAGGCTTCTATTGTCTTGATTAATGAAACATGTTTATTTACCATGTACGTAAATCCTATTTGACAGCTTCTATTCATCGCGTCTATCGCAGGCGTCTACACGCTGGAAGCTCTCGGCTAGTGTGGTCAAAGTTTGGGGCGCAAAAAATAACTTTCCAATCTTCTGAATGATGTATACAAAGGCTGCAAGTTTGTGTTGGGAAGTTGAGTAGAGCTGCTCAACAGAAACACTTAAATTTGGCCTAAATAAGTAGGACCAGTTGTAACGGGGCGGTTGGTGTATGAGGGCCGGGTCACTGTAACATTTATTGAATGAATGTTTGTATTTACACTGACATCACAAGACATCTGGAAAGCCACTTCCTTTTTTTATTTCTTCACTCCTACTTCTTCAATTAATTTTCAGGAAACAAACATCATAATAAAGCAAATTAACTGCCATTTTGTGACACAATCGACTATTTACATTAACATCACAACGCAACGTGAGATCCGACCTGTTCAATACACAACCTCATAGTGGCCAGCCATTTTTACACAACCTCATAGTGGCAAGACATTTTTACACAACCACATAGTGGGCAGACATTTTTACACAACCTCATAATGGGCAGACATTTTTACACCTCATAGTGGGCAGACATTTTTACACAACCTCATAGTGGGCAGCCATTTTTACTCAACCTCATAGTGGGCAGACATTTTTACACAACTTCATAGTGGGCAGACATTTTTACACAACCTCTTAGTGGGTAGACATTTGTGCTCTCTCTTGTGAATTTTAACTTTTTTTTTAATGCCATTTTATTTTTTTTAAATAACATTTTTTTCTGGAAAGAAAAATTAAAATCTTTTTTGTCAAATGGAAGTTATTTTTACTTTTATTATTACTTTTGTATCATGTGTATGTAATAGATACGAGAGAGGATATACTATTTTACAAATAAGGAGAACTTTTAAATCCCCTGCATGGTTCAACACACCTGTGACCGGATGGCCCACCCTAGCATTAGCAGTACCATTAGTTGATATGGAAAGAGTTAGAACGTGAAAAGCAAATACGGCGTTCTTCTCGCATAACACTGTATATGCAGGTTACAAATAGAATCGAAACTGAAACTAACTATCGATGACTTAGGTGGGCCGCCCAGACGCTACCTATGGCGGGAGTTGCTTGGCAACGATTGACGTCACCTCATTTACATAAGCTTAGTTAAATTTTATGATAAGTAGGTAACGATATTACCAAGACAACGCATAGACGTCAATGGAGGCAGCTAATGAAATAAATCCCTACGATTTTAGGTAACCAATCGAAAGTGGCGAGTCCCCGCACTATTTTCGAGCTCAGCCAAAATCTAAGATTTTTAGAATCAGTTCCTGATAGAGAGCCACTTGCACAGTCACGGTTTTATCCTAGTGTTGCCCCGACCATGAGGTAGTACGCACCTTGAGATATCGTGACTTGATCCTTCTCTAAGTTCATCTTGCGATATTCAAGACAAGAACTGCAGAGTTTTTAATAGAGTGAAGATCTCACTACGTCGAAGTATTATGACACACATGCTCCTATTTTATCACATACCAAGTAAGTAGCAGTTTGAACATACTGCACTCTCGTTTAGAACTTATTTACATCATTTATTTTCAACTAGAGATGCTTAGGATATGAACACAGGTATCGGTCAAGTTAATGAGATATTCAAATTGCTGGAAAATACATATATTGTAGGAGAGGCTCAACGGAATATTAAAGTACCGATAAGTACTAAGAAATAAACAGAAAAGAAAGAATTAATCATTGAAATCGAGTACGTTTACACCCCAGAACACATTGAGGTAATCTTAAACAACAGCATGAAAAAGTCAATTAACCCTAACCCTAACCCAGACTTTGCCAGTATTTAAAAAATGTGAAGAAGCTTTGAACGGACGATACAGGACAGGAAGGTTTGGAGACAGTGATGAGGAGAATGAAGTCGTGGATAACAGTACTGATGAAGATGTCGCCGATGAGAATGAAGATGATGATATATTACTATGAAGCTGGTGAGGTTGGTCTGAAGAGGTGATGACCATGCTTAATGATGATGAGAATGATGACTTTGATGATGAATATAGCTATCTCATAATAATGATGATGAGCACGATTATAGATGATGAGAATGTGGATGATGCTGAGGATAACGATGGTCTGATAAAGATGAGGATTAATATTAATGATAAGGATGATTAATAAGGATGAGGATATTTTTTTATTATAAGGATGAGGACCATGATGACGATGATATTTATTATTATTATTGACGACGACGATGATGACGATGATGATGATAATGATGATGGTGATGATAAACACGAGAAATCACGCTTTATTTTTATGCATCATCACATCACCGATAACTGACGAGGGTGTGAACTATTTTCTTCTTGAATGCATACTGGAGTTCAACAATCAATGACTCAACTTCCCAGGCCCACAATTCTCATTTCTAATTAAGTCAAGTCGGTTTGACTCAACATGTCATATCAGGTATTTCGGTGTTATCCACCTTGCCTCGTGCGTTCCGACTTGTTTCTCTGGCTGGAAGTTGTTCTAATTCTGTTTAAATTATGTGTACCACAACGGTAAGCAACACAGGATCTGCGAGAATCTACTTTAAAATCATTATCTTGTCTAAAGATCTACCGTTATAAAATCATGTCTGTTGTCAGACGATTTGGTGCAGCTTACATGTAACATTTATCTCGCCAGACGATCTGCTATTTGAAGTTCTATCAATAGAACGGTAGAAAACATTAAACTGAATCTACTTCCAGTCCTATGGCGTGTCCTATATTTCGATCCTAATATTTCGTGTTCCAGGTTGTCTATAATTTCTCATTGACGAAATTGGAAGTCAGGGAAGTAGTCTTACAAAGTGGTATGTTAAAAGCGAAGTTTCGCCCGTACACTCATGTTGCTTCGCTGAGGAGAGATTCAGTCTATCTTAGCATCTCAGATGCCAAACCAATCGCAAATAAGTCCCCCCACCCTCATGTAGAACATTACTACATGACAACATAAGATCTTGCCCTTTACATATTGCTACGTTCGTTGTTGCCTGTTATGTTTATCAAACTCACTACTTCACATCTATCGCTGATAATCTCCTCCAAGATTTTACTTTCTGGTAGCTGATTACTACAACGAAGTACATCTGCCGGAAGTCTTACATCACTTTCCGAGCCTAAATCGTTAACTGTTACGTGTTGTTTTCATTACAATGTAAGTTTGTAGTGACAGGATGGTTCCTGTGGCCAAGATGACACCTAGGGTAGAAAACTCTCTTAAGACACCGCAACCAGCCCCACACCACTCAGAATGATTTGAGTCACAATGGCCGAAATGGACGATATACACTTTATTAAAGACTACACTTCTTCTTCTTCTTCCGTCCTTAGCCAACGACCGGCAAAGCAGTCAGTGGCCATTACGCCTAGTGGCGTCTTAAGGGCAACAGCGAATAGATTTTCTTTGCCGTTGTTCCCATCACGCCTAATGGCGTCTTTAGGGCAACGATAAATCAATCCGTTTGCTGTTGTTTCCGTAATCAAAGTGACTGGCAAACGGGTGATCAGCCCAAAGACTACACGCAGCTCCACAAATAGACAGTTCATGCCAACAGTACTGGCAGATAATATGATGTGGACGAAATACCGTCGATAGTCAGTTCATGTCAGGAACGCTGTCATGTAGCTCTCAAATATGATTTATTTAAATGAACACTTAACACTGAGCAATTATACTTCTGGTCACTTCAGATAACTAGATGACTAGATACATCTCACCAAAGATCTTGATGTATTAGTAATAATAGAACTCCATTTTAAACACTTTAACAATCAGAAGCTGAAACACATTACGTCCACTCGCCATGACACACACTCCAATCTCTCCTCGCACGTCTCCCCTAGTTTTCCGTGAGCCAGCCAAGCATATCCGCTTAACGCCGCTCACCCGTCGTTATCAGTGACACGTATAAAATAAACAAAACAAGGGCTCTGCTGAGCTAAACCTATACTAGGCACAATTGTTATGAATTTTAATCATAACATTAACTAAAGTGATATCTTCCGACATCTCAGTGAAATCGACTGTGTATGTGGGCATGTCATGTTTGCGAATTATCACTTATCTCCAAATACCATCTTTTATCCATCTTGGACAACTGAGACAACATGGTTAGTGGCTATTATCTACAACCAATGTGCACGTATCAAATGTTGGTATCTACCTTCGCTGACACGTCTGGGTTTTCGCCTTATGCCATCTTATGCAAAAGATATTCCAGCTTATATTTAAATCATCCATGTAGTGTTGACAGTATGAATATGGCCGTAATCTAACAAACACGTCGAGTGATCAGGTAAAGCCGGGATGGTGAGTGACGAAGTAGGACAAGATATGATCATATAACCGTGAACGATGAAAGGGTAATCAATAAACAAAGAAAGAATAGGTAAGTAGAAGGAATGGTCGAGCAACATTGCCGGAGGGATTGAAGACCAGACAAAGGGAACTAACATATTTTGTCACACTCAGTGAGATAAAGTTACAGCGTACATAACTCTTCTAACTATCTGTACATGATGAAGACCCTAAGGCTTGGGCTTCTAGTATTATTATGAAAGTTTTACACACTCTAATTTTAGATGCTACTCCTAATCCTGTGGCAGGTCCTGAAGGACATCCTATTTACGAGCTCTTGTTTTGGATGTCTGTCATTCCCTCGGACGAGATAGGAGAATGTAGGGCTAAGAGTTTGGAACGTGCTAGGTTATAAAGTGAATTTTTAACCCACGCATACATGGCTTACCGTAAGGTTCTGTTTGGGAAGGACCAAATCAAAAGTATGTTTAGTTCAACAATCTAATATCGAACGAACACGTAAGGTGTCTGATTTCGTTAGGGGTTTCCCCCATCCTCATGTTGAACATTACTATATGACAATGTTATTTTCAAAATCAGCATATGACTGACCTGCCCTAGATTATTGTTACTGACAGTCTCTTCCAAGATGTTACTTTCTTCTCGTCTTGTTTATTACAATCAGCGGGAAGCGATTATATCATTCCTCGTAATATACTAGCCGCCATTAAAACGCATCGCATTAATTTATGAACCGCAACTCGTTGTGCTAAATTTAAAATACATGAAACCACTGATTTTACATTTCTGATCCATTTACTAACCCAAATTTGCTGTATTATTAAACATGAGACAATTCAGAACCGGCTCCTAAGCAGTTGTCAACCCTAGGTGTAAAAACAAAAGTCGCACTCACTGTCATTCAGTCACAGCCATCATTAATACCGTGTATGACCCCCTACAGCATCCATACAGGCTTGGCATCGACGTCTCATGCTATTGCAGAGTGTCTCGAAAAATGTTTGGGGTATGGCGTTCCATTCTGCAATGAGTGCTCGCTCGAGATCATTCACATTGTTGATGTCATACTGGCGGACCCTTCTGTTCAGTTCATCCCATGCGTGTTCAATCGGATTCATGTCAGGAGAGTTTGCAGGCCAATCCAGTACAAGAAAAGGTTGCTGGGCTAAGAAATTCTTGGTAACGTTAGCTGTGTGTGGCCTAGCATTATCATGCGGAAAGATTCCCAAATATGGGTGATTCTGGAAGAAATGCGCTACGATAGGTCGCAGTACTTGATTAACGTAGACGTCAGCGGTAACGTTAACTCTGAAAACATGAAGGGGAGTACGGTGGTCATGAGACAATCCACCCCACACATGTACGCTTCCTCCTCCATATCTGTCATGCTGGACTACACACGCATCGGCATATCTTTCTCCAGGACGACGCCAGACGCGATTTCTCCTTTCAGCAAAGGAGACATTAAACCTGCTTTCATCGGAGAACATTGTTGATCTCCATCCCGCCCTTGGACGACGAATATTTTGTAGGGCCCAAGACAGTCTGTTTCCCTTTAAGGCGATCTTTGTCCTCTCAAGGCTGTGTGTGGTCCCGGTCGCCGGGTCCTCCCAGCGCAGTAGAGGCAGCGAATAGGTGCTGTGCCTGTACCAGACTGCCCTCTGTCGCGGACCTTCGGTCCCGAATAAAATTTAGGCTGGACGGACGTCTGGCTGGCATAGCGAAATGGTTTTATAGCGGCAAACGTAGAGTACACAAGAGGGCAAGTTCGGGGCACAGCGGACTGATCAACCGCTTGCTTGTCACTGATCAAAGAAACAACAATTAATAATCTGTTGTACCAATAAACGCCGTTAGGTGTAACGGAACAATGGATAATTTCTTGTTGCCCTATGACGCCGCAAGGTGTGATGGCCGGAGACTGCTTTGTCAGTCGATGGCCAAGGGAGAATGATGATGATGATGATGAAGCCAGTCTGTTGGTCCGGTGACGTCTAGTAAGGATAGGACCGATGTTGGGACGTCTGTTTTGCAAGCCAGCGGCGCGAAGTCTCCGTCGCACAGTGTTTGCGCTGACAAGTCTCCGAGTGCCAGGTGTATGAGCTGCTGTCTGAGTTGCTGTTTGGAAGCGATTGCGCAGATGTAACAATAGAATTTGGCGGTCTTGAGCTAGTGTTGTTACACGAGGTTGACCAAGCCTGGGACGGTCATTGATGGTACCTGTCACCCGAAATCGCTGGTTCAGCCTCACTATATTGGACTGGTCACAATTGAAATGTCTGGCAACTTCTCTGGTCGCCATTCCATTGCTGAGCATACCAACAGCTTGCCATCGCTCTTGTGACGACAGTCGAGGCATGACAAAAACATTAATAGGCTTTCTGTCGATGAAAACAGATAATGGTTTTTGCTCGCTGAAACTTGACTAATGCGTGTGCCAAATTTCATTGTGATTCGACTTTTAATAAAGCCAGAATTTATCAAAAACCTTGTTTTGAAGCACTCAAAATTTGAAGTAAACATCACATCGACAGTAAAGTGGGAATACATGAACTTCATCACTTGCACACTTTCGGGGTTTAAAAATCGCTCACTTGCATAAACATTTCAACAGTGAAAACATGTCACGATTTCGATGCGTTTTTAATGGCGGCTAGTATACATTCCAGTTGGTCATGTCTAGATGTGACACAAGTCATGCTTGCAAAATTAACACATTATCTTAAAATGCCATCTATTGTCCAGGTTGAAAAAAAAAAAAAAAAAACGAAGACAGCATTTTCTTGTTGCAATTTTCTGCAAGTCATATCGAGGAATCAAACATTCATTATCTTCATTCTCCGATACAAATTTGGGCTTGTCGTCATTTGCTGATCGGTGCAACGCTAGTCCGTCTTGCTTAAACAATACTGATGTCACTAAATATAGATTTAATCCGTCTAGTGCTGCCGATTAACCAAACAAGTCAACGTGACTACAAAAACAGGTTAACCGGTCAAGTCCGCCGGGTTGGGTGGCAAGGTCGAGATAATATCGCTAGATGAAGCGAAAAAGTACGATAAGAGGCGGGTGAGAAGGAAGAAAAACATGGGAGAGGGTTGAAGGATATCACAGGAAAATTTAACGACTGAATATATGACTCGCCCCAGTCTGTCAGCTCTTTCGTTGCCGCGTACTCTTGTATGACCAGGATAGTAGGTCCACACCAGCTTCTGAAGACTCGAGACTTCTATGGATATTTTCCATTCATAATATAGCCATCAATTTTGGACCTTACGTAGCATGGACACAATAACTGCCCCAGTTGATGGGGTTTCAGACAGCTACCTCAGAGCAGCAGTAACTGTTTCTGTCTCCATTCTCATGCTGGAGGTTGTTGTCATCTTAAGGCCGCTCTGTTCAGCGACGACCCTGCATTTGATTTTAGCTGAGAAGCAACATCCTGGTTTCTCACAACAGAGTACAGACTAATCACTGTACACAGTGGCATCATCAAGCCCGGCATAATCACTGATCAGTGAAACCTGAATTAACGTCCGATAAAGAAAAGGTCGCGTTATTATCTCATACAATTCACGAATAAAGTCTAATTTAGCAAGTAGATCGCGGGGTTACGATGGGAACGCTGAAAACGTACCTGTAATTCTGGGATTACAACACTTTTAAATACACGTGAGAGAGGACTAGTCAGAAATATCTGCTTAAACATTCTGTCGTTTATCCCAGCACCATCACCATCACCACCACAACCTAAACATTTACCTCGCCATCATTGTTATATCATTTCTTTGTGTCTCCGTGGAATTTCTAACTGGGATTTACCACAGCAGGGAAGGGCAATACGTTTATCACTAGCCACATGTGGCGAATGGTTAATAAAAGTGTGGTCAATCAGATCATCAGACCTGGCGGGAGACTAAACCGTCATCAGACCTGGCGGGAGACTAAACCGTCATCAGACCTGGCGGGAGACTAAACCGTCATCAGACCTGGCGGGAGACTAAACCGTCATCAGACCTGGCGGGAGACTAAACCGTCATCAGACCTGGCGCGAGACTAAACCGTCATCAGACCTGGCGCGAAACTAAACCGTCATCAGACCTGGCGCGAGACTAAACCGTGCAGTTCTAGGGTGTCTCTGATGAGGACAAAGACAGAATAAGACTAAAGTACTCTCCGGCATGTCGTAAAAGTCTGAGGTTGTGGTTGGGTCTGGCAACTTCATCATGTAAAACAAATAACCACAGAAACCAGTGACGTAGACAGCATGTGAATCTAAGGTGCAGGCTCTCTCTGTATGGGGACCGGCTATAGTGATAGCTCCATGTTCTGTAATGATGATGATGATGATGATGATGATGATGATGATGATGATGATGATGATGATGATGATGATGATGATGATGATGATGATGAAGAAAAAAGAGATAGAGGACAAAAAAAATAGAAGATACTGGACAGTCTAATATCGTGGCATGGAAAGAAGTCAACAATTGAAGTGATCAACAGAACTGGAGACAGGAAGTTATGGAAAGCCATCATCATCTACGCCACCAGACGTGGTACTTGAAGAAGAAGAATTATTAGACAATAAAAACAACAAAATATAATCGTCAATTAAGACTTGCTTCTTGTCTTTTTCACGAGTTTCGTTTTTAAGATGAAAAATAAAACATAAGCGAAAATAAATCGTGGGATTATGGGTCTGGCATTAACCACAAACAAAATTCCACATGCTATCGTACCCACGAGCGGGAGACATTCGCAGAAGATGGACGTACAAAATGATGTTTTCTTAGGGGTAATTGTTGCAAATCGTTTGTGGACGATGTTGTGGGGCCGAACGAATCAATACTGAACATGACAAAAAATCTTTTATGAGAATAAAGGTATCTAAAAATAATTGAATAGCCGTGAAACGCTGGGGCAAGATTTCATGACAGTAATATGAAAAAAAAAAACAACAAATGGGCAGATACGACACAAAACCTGGGCACATAAAAATGAAAGTTAAAAAATCTTAAGGTCTTAAATGGGCAGAGATGTGAGCAATGAAATATGGGGGATTAAATAAAATAAGGGTAAGATTGTTAGAAAAAGATAAGCAGAGTTTAAATATGAGCAAGAAAAAAGAACTATAACAAGTGTAGAGCAGCCTGTCTCAACCATTTTATATCCCGGAGAAACCATTGAAATAATGTTCAGGTCTCAGGGAACCCCTGCATAACAATTATTATATCTGCAGCTCATGGTACCTTAGCGTGATCAGTTAGTACAGCTCATGGTACCTTAGCGTGATCAGTTAGTGCAGCTCATGGTACCTTAGCGTGATCAGTTAGTACAGCTCATGGTACCTTAGCGTGATCAGTTAGTGCAGCTCATGGTACCTTAGCGTGATCAGTTAGTGCAGCTCATGGTACCTTAGCGTGATCAGTTAGTATCATGGTTTAGCGTGGTCAGTTAGTACAGCTCATGGTACCTTAGCGTGATCAGTTAGTACAGCTCATGGTACCTTAGCGTGATCAGTTAGTGCAGCTCATGGTACCTTAGCGTGATCAGTTAGTACACCTCATGGTACCTTAGCGTGATCAGTTAGTACAGCTCATGGTACCTTAGCGTGATCAGTTAGTGCAGCTCATGGTACCTTAGCGTGATCAGTTAGTGCAGCTCATGGTACCTTAGCGTGATCAGTTAGTGCAGCTCATGGTACCTTAGCGTGATCAGTTAGTACAGCTCATGGTACCTTAGCGTGATCAGTTAATACAGCTCATGGTACCTTAGCGTGATCAGTTAATACAGCTCATGGTACCTTAGCGTGATCAGTTAGTACAGCTCATGGTACCTTAACGTGATCAGTTAGTACAGCTCATGGTACCTTAGCGTGATCAGTTAGTACAGCTCATGGTACCTTAGCGTGATCAGTTAGTACAGCTCATGGTACCTTAACGTGATCAGTTAGTACAGCTCATGGTACCTTAGCGTGATCAGTTAGTACAGCTCATGGTACCTTAGCGTGATCAGTTAGTACAGCTCATGGTACCTTAGCGTGATCAGTTAGTACAGCTCATGGTACCTTAGCGTGATCAGTTAGTACACCTCATGGTACCTTAGCGTGATCAGTTAGTGCAGCTCATGGTACCTTAGCGTGATCAGTTAGTACAGCTCATGGTACCTTAGCGTGATCAGTTAGTACAGCTCATGGTACCTTAGCGTGATCAGTTAGTACAGCTCATGGTACCTTAGCGTGATCAGTAACTTGTACAAAAATAATCCATTAAAAAGTGTCATTGTACTAGTGAGTAGAGAATGATTTTTCTGTGGATCTGTTTATTTTGGTCAACTTATTAGCCTAAACTTTTTATGTGGTTCCCCCACTCCACAAAGGATTATAAACTCTAATACAAGTCAATAGTGTATGCAAAGGAAATTTCAGGTTTTCTTTTTTTTTTAAATTCCCTGCTTGATTTTTTTTTTTAACCTTATTGACGTAGGTGTAAAAGTCTTATCATAAATGTCAACTCTACAACACGTTAATGAAATTTAGCACGCGCAAGAGTGAGCACGGTCCTATTGCGCACTGCCATTCGCGCTAACATCGTCCGGCGCACAAAGTAAACCTAAAAAAAAAAATTCAATGACGATCGCTGGCGGAAACCCTAGCGACCTTTTTTAGAACCCTAGGGTTCCGTGGACCCCAGTTGAGAAACCCTGGTTTGGAGGATCGAAGATTTTGGCACGGATTTAAAACACACACACAAAAAAAGAAGTTTATGTAAAGATATCAGAGAAGAGCAGAATATCGTCAGATTAGTTTTACTTGTATCCGCTCATTTGCCATCCAGCTGTGCGTCTTACCTGTTTAACCTAATTATTATATAGTTAATTTAATTAGTTCACGACAAACCTCACCCGTCCTTATCTGTTTTAAAGGGAAAGATATCTTATATTTCCCTTTAAAACATGTTACCAATTATTCATCGGTCTTATTAACCTTCATTCGCTGTCATACAATCAGCTGTACCTAGAAAATAATTGAATGATATGTGAAGTTTGACTTCGGTGTATGGCGGGGCGTTAAAGTTAGTTGTTAGGAAATACTCGTGTGGCTGTCCGCTAACACTTGTACGGTTCTTATTCTTTCAAGTTGGGAGTACTGGTTGACTACCAGAGAAGTTGATACTTGAATGAAGGTTCACTCAGGTTCGTTCGTTCTTTTGTTAATGGTAAAAGTTATCCCAAAACGTGTCTGATATAAAGTTACTAAGCACCCAAACTATACAACAACAATAATTCAACTTGAAGAAAGTAATTATCTTCCTGTAGTCCATCATAATTTTTATTTCAACAGCAAAACATTTCCATGGCAATATTTACAGGATCATAGGTTTCATACAGCAAAGTTTCCCATTGATTACCTCAATATGTTCTTGGGTGTAAACGTACTCGGTTTCAATGATTAATTCTTTCTTTTCTGTTGATTTCTTAGTACTTATCAGTACTTTAATATTCCGTTGAGCCTCTCCTACAATACATGTATTTTCCAGCAATTTGAATATCAACTAATGGTACTGCTAATGCAAGGGTGGGCCATCCGTAGGGAGACATTTGCATTCTATCAAGTATCCTTACTTAACCCTAGAAGGTCGGTCCTCAGATAAGGTAGATTGATGACGCAGCACAGAGAAAGCCGGAAGGAGTATGAGTTGCTGGCACACTTTCTTTTTTCTTACTTACTTACTTAGTCGTTCCCCTTCTACCGTGAGGTGTAGAGGTTTGGAAGAGAGAGCGCCAGACCATTCTATCAGCTATCTTCTTCCTGGCCTGGTTCCATTCTAGTCCTCGGTCCTTCAAAGATTGTCTAATGTTGTCCTCCCAGCGGACTCTGGGTCGTCCTGGAGGTCTGGATCCCTGGCTCTTTGTTTCCCATGCTTGTCGTGGTAGCCGATCTTCTCCCATTCTGCAGACATGGCCAAACCATCTTAGTTGGGACTGTTCTATTTGGGTCTGCAGCGGATGGGATTTTAGGCATTGACGGATCGTCTGGTTGCGGACCATGTCTCTTCTTGTTACTTCAACCACTTTCCTCAGATACCTCATTTCTGAGGTTTGGATCTGGCTTTTGTGGGTTGTAGTCATTGCCCACGACTCGCATCCATATGTCAAGACTGGGACATAGGTGGAGCGGTATACAGCCATCTTCGTTTTCTTACCAACCTCTTTCCTGCTGAGGAATCCACGATTTATGGCCTGAAAAAGTCTCCCAGCCGCTGCTTTTCGAGTGGCTAGCTCTTCTTTGATGCCTCCCTTTCGGTCTATAATAGCTCCGAGATATTTAAAGTGGTCGACCTGCTCCAGGACCTGTTCTCCCAACTTAATCTGATGTTTTCTTTCTTCTCGTGATATCACCATGGATTTTGTTTTAGAGCTGCTTATGACCATCCCTCTCTTCTCCAGCTCTTCCTTCCAGACTTGCAGGTTGGATTGGAGATGTGCCTCTGATTTAGCAATCAGGGCAACATCATCAGCAAATGCCAGCTCCGAAATATAGACCTGTCTCATCTTCCAGTACCCCACTGAATACTTTCTTGTTCTCTCCTTACATGCCTTGATGACATCGTCCATAAGGAGTATGAAGAGGTAAGGTGATAGGATATCACCTTGTCTTACACCAGTGGTGGTCCTGAACTCTTCTGACTTATGGTTTGCTGTCCTCACATAATTTCTGCAAGACTTGTAGAAGCTCTGTATAGCATGAATCAGAGGTGCTGGAATATTCTTCCTTGCCAAACAGTCCCAAAGTTTGCTCCAGGGGACCCTGTCAAACGCCTTTTCCAGATCTATGAAACAAAGATGGATCTCACTCTTATACTCAAGGGCCTTTTCACTCAGCTGTCTGAGTGTGAAGATTAGGTCTTGAGTACTTCGATTTGCTCGGAATCCGCACTGGACCTCATCCAATTGTGGCTCAGCTAGGCGTCGGAGTCTCTGCTCTAGGATTCTAGAGTAGATTTTACCAGGGACACTAAGAAGGGATATGCCTCTATGGTTTCCACATTGTCGATTGTCACCCTTTTTGAAAATTGGTGTTATGATGGCAATCTCCCAATCCTTTGGTATGGTCTTGTTGCACCATGCTGCCTGTAGGACCTTTAAGAGTAATAGGTCGCCTGATGCTCCCATGTCCTTAACCATTTCTGGTGTTATACCATCATGCCCTGCTGCTTTGCCCATCTTGATTTTCTCTAGTGCTGCCCTCAGTTCTTCCATCTTTATGTCATCTTCACCATCATTGGTTTTCTCTTCTGAGCTAGTGGTTATCATTTCTGATGCTTCACCATGCTCACCATCCAGGAGTTCTGAGAAATATTCTTTCCATCTTTCCATTACTTCCTTCGGGGCAGTAAGCAATTTGCCTTGCTTGTCCTTTATAAATTTGAGAGGGCATTGTTTTTCCTTCCTCGTGTTCTTTAGGGTCTTATAGAACAATTTCTGGTTTTCTTGTGCATCTTTTTCTAGCTTTTCTCCAAATTCTTCCCAGGACTTCTGTTTTGCTGCTAGCACTTTGTTCTTTGCTTCTGTTCTGAGTGTCACATATTCTCTATATTTTTTCCATTTGTCCTGTTGTGTTTTTAGCTCCTAAGTATTGTTTCCATGCCATTTTCTTCTCTCTTATTTTCTCTTTGACTTCCTCTGTCCACCAAGGTGTCCTCTTTCTCTGGTTCCCAAGTCGGACTTCACCGCATGCTTCTGCAGCAGCTGTCTTTATGATATCCTTGAATTTATTCCAGAGGGTTTCCAAGTCATCAGGTCGTTCTTCTGTGTTGCTCACTGCTGTAGCAATAAGCCCCTGATATCTGGTCTTAATTTCTGGCTCTCTCAGCATGTAGGTCCTAATGCTCATTTCTCCTGCTCGTTTACTTGGTTTCTTGCGTGATGTTGGGCAGTTCCTAGGCTGAGCAACTCTTTCAGTTGTTCGTTTGATTGTTAGCAGGTAGTGATCACTTCCAATCTCTGGCCCCCTCCAGACTCTTGCATCTCGGACATATCTGAATGAGCTTCTCCGAACAATGGCATAGTCGATCACTGACTTCTCATTCTTGGTTGGTTCACATCTAGTGTATGCATGTATGCGCTTATGGGGGAACTTTGTGTTTGTAATGATCAGATTCTGCTCACTGCAGAATCTAAGGAGTCGCTTTCCATTGTCATTGAGAGTATCTTCTCCATATCTTCCGATAACTCCACCCCATCTAGCATGGTCATTTCCAACTCTGGCATTAAAATCTCCGAGCATGATAATTTCATCTAGGCAGTCATCCACTGTCCTTTGAAGCAGCTCGAAGAATTCCTCCTTGACCTCTGCTCTCTCATCCTCATTTGGCCCATACACTATGACCAGGTTGACTATGGTTTCTCCTTCTTTTAGTTTTACAACCATAATGCGCTCCGAGACAAAGTTCCATCCCTTGATACTATCTTTTTGATTTTGGGCCACAATGCAACCCACGCCCCCTTTAGCTCTTTCAGATATGGGTACACCACTGTAGAGCAACGTGTTGCCATCGAGATCCATGACTCCTTGTCCTTTTTTCTTCGTTTCCGTTATAGCCAGGATTTCTAGTTTTGCTTTCCTCATCTCTTCCACCAGCTCCTCTTCCTTCCCATTTATACTTCTTGTGTTCCAAGTTCCATAAGTCGTAGTCCGTAGTCCGTTCCAGTTCGTCGCCTTTAGAATCAGTCCGGTTTTCTCTCTTGTATTGCTCGTAATCATAGTTTAAGACAAACAGGTGATTGGCCTATTGGCGGAGTTTTTCTTTTTTCTTTAAGGAAAATTTCTACATTAGGCATTTAAATACTTTGAATACCGAAAAGTCGAGCTGAATTCTTTCAATTAGTCGCTTGTTATTTGACCTTTTCATGCTGTTGTTTAAGTTTTCTTGGCTTAAAGCTTCTACATAATTTAGTAGCCTTTCCTATGCCCAACTCTCTTTAGTGACTTCCTACGACTTGCATATAGAATAATTTTAGGTGCCATCTTCGTATCGAAGGTCTGTTGCAACGTATCTCCAACGTCTTCTATCTCTTGTCTCGATGGTGCATTCTATTCTGCCCAACTCGTGATGTTATCTTCCCACTTACAGCGTTGCCTTCCTCTTACACGCTTGCATTCACCTCTGCCTTCCATTATGGTCTTCATTAAAGGATGTTGTGTCTTTTTACATGGCCAAAATATTTTTGCTGCCTAATTTTGATCTCTTTCATTAATTCTATTTTCACTCCTAGGTTGTCCATGACCTCTTTATTTATCTTCTCTTTCCATGACACGTGCACAATTCCTCTATATATCGACATCTCAAAGGCCTCAATTCATTGTTACAACTAATTGCTGGTTGTCCATGTTTCTACACCATACAATAATGAAGAATGATAGAATCTGGTTTTAATATTCTTAGCCATCGGATCGGGTAGCACTAATCAAAAACCTTAGAATGTTCTACCCAAAAAAAAGTACAATCGCGGCTTTTCTGTCTCACTGGGCAGTCTCCCTCGTGCATGAAACCATATGACTTCTTCAGATCGGTCGAGTACACCGATATTTAAACGTTAATGAGACTTTTATCTTGACGGCTATGCTGTCTTGTGGCATGGACCGTTACTTTCAGCTATAAACAAGCGTCCTTCGGTTGCATCTGAGTCCAACCATTAATTTTTTTAAATGACTAATTATGTAACATAAATTAGTTTTAAACAGAAATGTGAGGAAAGCGGTCTAGCACACAGAGTTGTTTTTTTAAATATAACACAATGTACTTGTTGAGACAGTGTTTATGCGAATATTTCTCTTTAAGTTGATGTTAATAATTTTATTAACATACAGTTTTGATTTGAATTATGTAACAAAATAAATAAGAGATCAAATTTACTGATAGTCTTAAACACGTAATAAGTAATTTATTTTGTATTAAGTTTATAAAAATAAAAATACAAAAATAAATAATTAGAAAGATGCAGAAGCCATTGAAAAAAACATCAGGTTTTATTTCCCTTACTGTATTGTCTCGATTCCTTAAATTTTATAAACTTGAGAACTTGATGTTGAAGTATTCACGTGTACAGGTAAACAATCCAATTTCTGTGGCCATAAGAAGCAGAGATCAATGAATATCCTTTAACTATCCAAGAAGCATGGGGGTGGGGGGTAAAAAGGTAAAAGTAAAGGATCCCGTTACACGCCCATTGAGGAATATTGGGAACATGGTGTTAGGCCCCTATTTTTTGACCATACGGCACATTAGGGATGATGTGGTCAGCCTCACGCTGACCGACCTTAATCTTCCCAGAGTTGCTCTTGTACCCATTTCATGAGGGTTGGTCGACCCTGGAGCCGTTTGCGCTCTAAAACCCCCATCTCAACTAGGGATCGAACCATGGATCACCGAGCTCGCAAGCCAGTGCACTAACCACTGGAGCATAGGTCTTCAACAAACACATGGCGAGTCCTGCTGTGGCATGCCATCATCAGCTCCAACGTTTTTCTTGTGTCTGACCATTTCCGTTTGTGTCTCCAGTTCTCTTCTCCGTCTTTTCTTCGCTCTACCTCTACCTCTCCTGTCCTGTGAGTTCCAAAAAATGACTGCCTTGTAAAGCTATCAACAGGTTTCCTCAATGTGTGGCCAATCCATCTCCAGCATCTTCTTCTCACCTCTTGTTCCACTTGCACTTGTCTGGTTCTTGTCATCAGTTCTTCATTAGTGACCTTGTCGTGACCTTTCAAGCCCTCTATTCTACACAAGCACACATTTATGAAAGTCTGTAGCTGTTTTTGGTTGTAGTCTTTGCTGATCTCCATGTTTCAGAGCCATAAATCATTGACGTCCTAGATTGTACAGATTTGTTGAGTATATCACTGTCATCATTGACGTCCTAGATTTACAGGTTTGTTGAGTATATCACTGTCATCATTGACGTCCTAGATTGTACAGGTCTGTTGAGTATATCACTGTCATCATTAACGTCCTAGATTGTACAGGTTTGTTGAATATATCACTGTCATCATTGACGTCTTAGAATGTACAGGTTTGTTGAGTATATCACTGTCATCATTGACGTCCTAGATTGTACAGGTTTGTTGAGTATATCACTGTCATCAATGACATCTTAGATTGTACAGGTTTGTTGAGTATATCACTGTCATCATTGACGTCTTAGATTGTAAAGGTTTGTTGAGTATATCACTGTCATCATTAACGCCTTAGATTGTACAGATTTGTTAAGTATATCACTGTCATCATTGACGTCTTAGATTGTACAGGGTTGTTGAGTATATCACTGTCATCATTGCCGTCTTAAATTGTACAGGTTTGTTGAGTATATCACTGTCATCATTGACGTCTTAGATTGTACAGGTTTGTTGAGTATATCAATGTCATCACTGACGTCTTTGATTGTACAGGGCTGTTGAGTATATCACTGTCATCATTGACGTCCTAGATTGTACAGGTTTGTTGAGTATATCAATGTCATCATTGACGTCCTAGATTCTACAGGTTTGTTGAGTATATCACTGTCATCATTGACGTCCTAGATTGTACAGGTTTCTTTGAGTATATCACTGTCATCATTGACGTTCTAGGTTTTACAGGTTTGTTGGGTATATCAATGTCATCATTGACGTCCTAGATTGTACAGGTTTGTTTAGTATATCAATGTCATCATTGACGTCATAGATTGTACAGGTTTGTTGGGTATATCAATGTCATCATTGACGCCCTAGATTGTACAGGTTTGTTGAGTATATCACTGTCATCATTGACGTCCTAGATTGTACAGGTTTGTGGGTATATCACTGTCATCATTGACGTCCTAGATTGTACAGGATTGTTGGGTATATCACTGTCATCATTGACGTCCTAGATTGTACAAGTTTGTTGAGTATATCAATGCCAACATTGACGTCCTAGATTGTACAGGTTTGTTTAGTATATCACTGTCATCATTGACGTCCTAGATTGTACAAGTTTGTTGAGTATATCAATGCCATCATTGACGTCCTAGATTCTACAGGTTTGTTGAGTATATCACTGTCATCATTGACGTCCTAGATTGTACAGGTTTCTTTGAGTATATCACTGTCATCATTGACGTCCTAGGGTTTACAGGTTTGTTGGGTATATCAATGTCATCATTGACGTCCTAGATTGTACAGGTTTCTTTGAGTATATCACTGTCATCATTGACGTCCTAGGTTTTACAGGGTTGTTGCGTATATCAATGTCATCATTGACGTCCTAGATTGTACAGGTTTCTTTGAGTATATCACTGTCATCATTGACGTCCTAGGTTTTACAGGTTTGTTGGGTATATCAATGTCATCATTGACGTCCTAGATTGTACAGGTTTGTTTAGTATATCAATGTCATCATAGACGTCATAGATTGTACAGGTTTGTTGGGTACATCAATGTCATCATTGACGTCCTAGATTGTACAGGTTTGTTGGGTATATCACTGTCATCATTGACGTCCTAGATTGTACAGGTTTGTTGAGTATATCACTGTCATCATTGACGTCCTAGATTGTACAGGTTTGTTGAGTATATCACTGTCATCATTGACGTCCTAGATTGTACAGGTTTGTTGAGTATATCACTGTCATCATTGACGTCCTAGATTGTACAAGTTTGTTGAGTATATCAATGTCGTCATTGATGTCCTAGATTGTACAGGTTTGTTGAGTATATCAATGTCATCATTGACGTCATAGATTGTACAGGTTTGTTGAGTATATCACTGTCTTCATTGACGTCCTAGATTGTACAGGTTTGTTGAGTATATCAATGTCGTCATTGACGTCCTAGATTGTACAGGTTTGTTGAGTATATCAGTGTCATCATTGACGTCCTAGATTGTACAGGTTTGTTGGGTATATCACTGTCATCATTGACGTCTCAGATTGTACAGGTTTGTTGGGTATATCACTGTCATCATTGACGTCCTAGATTGTACAAGTTTGTTGAGTATATCAATGCCATCATTGACGTCCTAGATTGTACAGGTTTGTTGAGTATATCAATGTCATCATTGACGTCCTAGATTATACAGGTTTGTTGGGTATATCACTGTCATCATTGACGTCCTAGAGTGTACAGGTTTGTTTGAGTATATCACTGTCATCCTTGACGTCCTAAGTTTTACAGCTTTGTTGGGTATATCAATGTCATCATTGACGTCCTAGATTGTACAGGATTGTTGAGTATATCAATGTCATCATTGACGTCCTAGATTGTACAGGTTTGTTGGGTATATCACTGTCATCATTGACGTCCTAGATTGTACAGGATTGTTGAGTATTTCACTGTCATCATTGACGTCCTAGATTGTACAGATTTGTTGAGTATATCAATGTCATCATTGACGTCCTAGATTGTACAGGTTTGTTGGGTATATCACTGTCATCATTGACGTCCTAGATTGTACAGGTTTGTTGAGTATATCACTGTCATCATTGACGTCCTAGATTGTACAGGTTTGTTGAGTATATCAATGTCGTCATTGACGTCCTAGATTGTACAGGTTTGTTGAGTATATCACTGTCATCATTGACGTCCTAGATTGTACAGGTTTGTTGAGTATATCAATGTCATCATTGACGTCCTAGATTGTACAGGTTTGTTGGGTATATCACTGTCATCATTGACGTCCTTGATTGTATAGGTTTGTTGGGTATATCACTGTCATCATTGACGTCCTAGATTGTACAGGTTTGTTGAGTATATTAATGTCATCATTGACGTCCTAGATTGTACAGGTTTGTTGAGTATATCACTGTCATCATTGACGTCCTAGATTGTACAAGTATGTTGAGTATATCAATGTCATCATTGACGTCCTAGATTGTACAGGTTTGTTGAGTATATCAGTGTCATCATTGACGTCCTAGATTGTACAGGTTTGTTGGGTATATCACTGTCATCATTGACGTCCTAGATTGTACAGGTTTGTTGAGTATATCACTGTCATCATTGACGTCCTAGATTGTACAGGTTTGTTGGGTATATCACTGTCAAAATTGACGTCCTAGATTGTACAGGTTTGTTGAGTATATCACTGTCACCATTGACGTCCTAGATTGTACAGGTTTGTTGGGTATATCACTGTCAAAATTGACGTCCTAGATTGTACAGGTTTGTTGAGTATATCACTGTCATCATTGCTCCCCGTGGAGCTGCTGGTTCACTTGTCAGAAGCCTGTGCCAAAACATTTATGTGCTTTCGCAGAAGACGTTTCTATGGCAATTTGTTTGACATGACATTGTTGCCAGCCTCACGCGCATCGTCATGTTCGTCGTCTCTTATGACATGTCAGAGATAGCAGTAAGCCTGTTATTTCTCCGTCTTCTTTGAGAGCCCTGGGGATTCCCCGAGGGTATGTGTGTATATGCCTTCAACAAATTCACGACAAGACTTCCTGTCCTGTGCAATCCTTCAAGTTTTTCTTTGGCTTCCTTATAGCTATCGGAGCCGGGGTAATGCAGTGGTTAGTGCATTGGCTTCCTAGCTTGGTGGTCCATGGTTTGATCCCTAGTTGAGGTGGGATTTTTTTAGAGCAAAAACGGTTCCGGGGTCGATCCAGCCTCATGAATTGGGTAGCAGAGCAAATCTGGGAAGGTTATGGTGGCCGGCGTGATGCTGACCACCCTAGTGTGCCGATGGTCAAGAAAATATGGGCCTAACACCATATTCCCAATATGCCTTAATGGGCGTGTAACTCTCATATCTATCATGTATGTCTATATTTAAGTCTCGTACACCGAACAGCCGATAGGATAGTATGGCGTTCTCTCTGGCAAATCTCTACATCAGGGTAGAATAGGAACGACTAAGTCAGTAAGTAAATTGTAATGCTATTAACTGGGTCCCTTAAAATATGTCTAATACATCCGCATTTTCTCATTTTCTAAGCAATGATATTTGTCTAGTTCTTGTTATCAGTTCCACATAGAGATCTTGTCGTACCATTTCAATCCTTCTATTCTATATTAGCACGCAGTTGTGTAAGTCTGTAACTTGTTGGTTGTCGTTTTTTGTTGTTCTCCGTGTTTCACAGCCATGCAACATGACTGACTAGACATTTTAGTTCAAGTTCTTCAACATGGAAGACTGAAGGAAATAGAGGACAACAAAGAGAAAATAAAATGGACATTGACATTATAGCAAGGAAAGAAGTCAATAACAATATTGATAAACCGTACTGGAGACAGATAGTTGTGGAGACATATGATCATCTAGGCCACCAGAAGAAATAAGCAGGAAAAGTAATCTCCAAAAGAACGTTGCGAATCGTTCCGCGCAGACTATTCATTTGGAGTAATTCCCCTTTAGCAGTGTTTCGTTGACTGTCACAATATTTCAGGTGGAAAACGCAGAGACAATTATAAACAAAATAATAATTTTTTAAGTGGTTGGGGGGGGGGGGGGGGGTGGGGGGGGGGGGGGGGTGGGGGGGGGGGGGGGTGGTGTTAAAGCTTGAATCTTTTGGTTTGTTGTGTAACTGACTTTTATTTGTCATAATGATTTTTTCCCCATATATAATTACTCCCCACTGACAGACTGGCACAATATTAAATGTCAACTTACTAACGGATTGATTCAAGTATTGACCGATGGACCGAGTGACTGATTTATGTATTCCTGATGATTGGCTGATGGACTGACTAATGGACAACGGATAGACTGCTAGTTTGATGGACCCACTTACGAACAGGCGGATTGATTTATTGGTGGACTGAATGAATGACTATCTGACCGACTGGCCAATGTATTGACTGATGTATAGATGGACTGAATGGCGGACTGGCTGGTGGACTGACTGACCAATCTATTGACTTATAGGCTGACTGATGAATAGACGGACAGAACGATGGACTGGCTGATGGACTGACTGACCAATCTATTGACTTATAGACTGACTGATGAATAGACGGGCTGAATGATGGACTGGATGATGGACTGACTGACCAATATATTGACTTATAGACTGACTGATGAATAGACGGACA
Source organism: Oreohelix idahoensis (assembly GCA_024509875.1). Taxonomy (NCBI): domain Eukaryota; kingdom Metazoa; phylum Mollusca; class Gastropoda; order Stylommatophora; family Oreohelicidae; genus Oreohelix; species Oreohelix idahoensis. The sequence goes on along the minus strand of JAMPIV010015289.1, from coordinate 391,393 downwards.
GAATGATGGACTGGCTGACAGACTGATTTATTGTAGCAAACGATCATGAATTCTTTTTAATATCTCTCCCTTGTCCATAAAAGCTAGTATATTAACTCTCGCATTGCCGCGCACCTTGTATGATCAGGACACTAGCGCCATTCAAGTTCATGAGCACTGGAGTCTTATATGAATGTTTCTTTTCGCACTACGATAAACATCTCCCCCCCCCCCCCCCCCAGGGGGCCCCATCCCTTTTAAAAATGTATTTTGTTTATAATTGTCTTTGCGTTTTGCACCTCAAAAAGTGTGACAGTCTACGAAACACTGCTAAAGGGAAATCACTCCAAGTGAATATTCTGTGCGGAGAGATTGACAACGTTCTTTTGGAGATTACCAGTGTAACTGTACTGTTGGTTAAAATTAGAATTAAAAAACACAATAAAGCAATAACAACTTAATCACCAATCAGACAACAGTACGATGAGATCAGAGAAACAAAAGTTTTGCAAGTTGAAAAACATGGGGAGGGGGGAGGGGTGTGAACGTTCTAAATTTTTTTTGGAGGGAGGCGTGGGCGTAGCAATGATAAATCATTTATTGGGGTACCGCAAAGGTTGTGCACATGAAAGGGAAGATATTTGTAAATTCCTGATTCATTAAACACTTTTTTTTAACCTAAAATGGGGGAGGGGGTGTTTAAGAGATGTGTGACTTCACATAAGAGTTTTTGTGATGAAACGTGACAAGAGTGAGGATGGTTTAAAAGTGGCACAAATTGCGTGACGTCATATGTGGTCGACCTGTAAATCCTATGCGAGTCAGATCAAACTGAAAACCGATAGACACGTTTTTTTGTAAAGTCTTGAAACATTTATCACAACAGTCTCGTAATTTGTCAGTTCTTTCTCGCGACAGTCTGACGGGCGGATGGAATACAATTTGCGTTTTACAATAGCCAAGTCACTTTATAAAACAAAAACATTATGAAAGGCGGGAATTTCAAACTGGAAATCGTTATCAAGACAGAAGGAATTGACAATGAATTGTGTTAACCTCGACAAGAGTTCAGAAAGTTAAAGACAATACACACTTACAAGTCAACAAAGACATTTCTAATCAATAGTATCCTTCTACAGTAACTATAGTGATGATGTGACCTTGACATGACAGCCCTCAGCTATTTTTTGTTGTTGTTTTTCCTGGTGTTTCTTTCGTCGTGATCTTTTCTCTTCTGCTTGTTGTATGAGCTTACTTTCGTCGTGGTCTTTTCTCTTCTGCTTGTTGTATGAGCTTACTTTCGTCGTGGTCTTTTCTCTTCTGCTTGTTGTATGAGCTTACTTTCGTCGTGGTCTTTTCTCTTCTGCTTGTTGTATGAGCTTACTTTCGTCGTGGTCTTTTCTCTTCTGCTTGTTGTATGAGCTTACTTTCGTCGTGGTCTTTTCTCTTCTGCTTGTTGTATGAGCTTACTTTCGTCGTGGTCTTTTCTCTTCTGCTTGTTGTATGAGCTTACTTTCGTCGTGGTCTTTTCTCTTCTGCTTGTTGTATGAGCTTACTTTCGTCGTGATCTTTTCTTTTCTGCTTGTTGTATGAGCTTACTTTCGTCGTGGTCTTTTCTCTTCTGCTTGTTATATGAGCTTACTGTGGCAGATTATGATAATTGATTTCATATATCTATTTTCTTTATCTTCATTTTTTTTTACCTGTCTTCACCTACGCCTGTTGGGTTAACTTAAACCTCCTATTACTCAGAATAGATCTGTCTCTCTTTCCCATTAAACACGCACAGTCTATTGCGTTCGTTAATTCCTTTGATGTAGTCTAACAGAGACTTAATTAGCTACGTTACCTTGGAGATTTTTCGGCAACGATTGGATAATCGTTGTAAGAGATTAGACAGAGATCAGAAGGGGAATTACTTTTAGTACTAAGAGCAGATAACTTTGGAACTAAGTGGTAGACAACTTTTATTACTTCCCTTGTAAAACTGTTCGCTAGTGAAGTAATTAAACACGGCGTATTGCCAGATCAAAGATGGGCTCGCTATATTTCGCTCGATTACCATGTCTGCAAGTAATAAAGTAATTAAACACGGTCTAGTCAATTACGAATGTTGCCTGATTTTAGCAAGAACTGGGAGTTCTGTTTTTTCAGCGTTAGTGTGAGTAGATCTTTGATTTAAAGATCTGACCGTAGATCCACCGGGGATGCGAACATCTGGCAAGAGTTTGCAAGTTATAACTTTCTCTTTGATTCCAGATGTATATATACCAGAGTATTTTAACTAAAAGTCACTCAGTACTCCTCAGCTTTTTAAGACGTCTAGCGGCGATTTCTAGAAATCCTTTGTATTAAGTGAAGTTTCTTAATTTATCGTTGGAGAATAGTCTAGAAGCAGTTGTGTGAAGGTAAATATACTAGACTAGTAGTTTTGAGTGATTAAGTGGTAAATCGTCGATTATATTTCTCTAAGAATTTTGTGCAGAGTGATTTACTAGTTTAATCGTCATTTTAATTCTCTAACTTTTCCTGTGTTACAGTGGATACCAGCTATAGCTAAAATTTAATTTCTGCTAGTAACCAGTCAGAGAATATTTTAACTCACTAAGTAATTGCGATTCATCATGAGTATTGACAAAATATTATTTATTTCTAATTCATGATGACTGTTTTTTTTAAATCAGTAGAATTTATTTCACGGAAGTTTTTAAATGATAAGACCAGCTCTATGCTCGTAGTTATAGTTTAAAGTTAAATAACCGAAGTGGATTAATATATTATATTTTACGCGGGGTAAGGATAGGATTGTGTATAAAAATATTATTTTAAATATTTGTATCTTTTCTCTTTTATACAGTATTTTGGTCAAACCCTATAAAAACTTACCAGCGGCTTCCATTCCATATGACACTGAGAATACTTTATCAAAGAGCATTCTGATAATACAGGGTGGTCATAAAGTCTTTCCCTGATTTCAAAAATTTAAAAAAGAAAAGTATTCTGTGCAGAGACACTTGGTTTTTTGGAAATTATTCCAGAACGAAAACATTTTTTAAAATACTATTTGTATATTTCAACATTTGCGCCGTTTGTTGCACGGATAATGTCTAAACGCTTTTCAATTTCTCGCCATGTGTTTGATAACATCTCCTCAGTCACCGTCGCAAGCACTTGTGTTATCCTTGCCTTCAAAGTGTCAATATCTGAAATTGGTGAACTGTACACTTTGTCCTTAGTGTAACCCAACAGAAAAAAGTCTAGAGGTGTAATATCCGGCGAACGTGGAGGCCATGGTATGGGCCCATCCCTTCCAATCCAGCGTTTTGGAAACATGGTATTCAAGTATTGGCGAACAGCTAAGTCCCGGTGCGGTGGTGCGCCGTCTTGTTGAAAAATTGCAAACGGCTGAAACTCTTGTAATTGAGGTTCAACATAAAGTTGCAACATGTCGAGGTAAACGTTTGATGAAATGGTGGGCTCAGCAAAAAAGAAAGGTCTGATAACTTTATTGTGCAACAAAGCACACCACACATTCACTTTAGGACTGTCCCTCTTGTGCTCTAACACAACACATGGGTTCTCTGACCTCCAAATACGGACATTGTGTCTGTTGACTTTTCCAGAAACGTGAAATGTAGCTTCCTCATAGAAAATTAAAGTGTTTTTGTGTTGTGTACCATCATTTCATTTCTCCCCTAGACACTAGGTACATCATACACCAGACACTAGAGCCAAAATAGTGACCGTGTGAGATCTAGGGAGGTAGCGTTAGGTTCCCTGCACATAATTCATCATCATCATTTATAGAGTCAGGGGCCTACATGTGCTTGACCTCACACGGTTATTTCAGACACGGATTTCATTCTTTTAGGACACCATCATAACCTCCCCAGCAAATCAAACTTTGCTACAATCAGGAGAAGATAAGCCATCAAACTAACTAGGTTTTATGATCCTAAACCCATTAATAAAGAAATCCATATTTTTTTCAGAGTTAGTTTCAATTTCCACTATCATATAACTTACGCCATCTTTTCTCCTCTCCCGCGTTGTCCAAAACTGAAACTACTAATCTGTTACGTCATAAAATGGACACTTTTGCAGCGAAAGCGCTGTCTGTGTGTTTATATATTTTCTCAGTGTGCCTATAGTCCGGAAAAGTATTGGGTTTTGCGGGGTATTTTTAAATTCTACCAAGCTTGCGACACGTTACCGAACACCTGCCACTGTATCGTCTCGCACTGTCGTCTTGTGTAGCTAGTACAAGAATCTAACGCTTGACAATCTGTGGCATGTGTTCGCTCTCTCTCTCTCTCTCTCTCTGTCTCTCTCTCTCTCTCACTTTTATGCGTTCGTTTATGCCTTCCCTGTTTTATTCTTACTATCTTTCTTGGAACAACTAAGCTTGTTGTTTTCAAAATTTTTACCGTTAACCCTTGACGGGCGAGTTATAAAGTCCAATACCACTAGCGCGGCAATAAGGTTTCACACTACGTTCTTATCTCAATGCGATGACTGGCGCGGGGAAAGAAGACGCGTTACAACTTTACTATTTCTGTTTCTACTCATATTATTTTGACTTTTATACTTAGAATTAATAACTTTATCGCTGTATCAATGTACTTTATCACACATCTCCCCACTTAAGAACATGCCTGATGCAAGTTCCAAAAACAGTGATACACATAGATAAAATTAACTCCTTACGCCTGATGAATACTCTGATTTGGATCACAGGGATGCCTACTGAGGAAATCTGCACCCACGTTCAGTGACCCCGGAATGTATTCAATAGTGAATGAATATGGCTGTAGGAGTAACGACCATCGTAATAAACGAGCATTTTCATGCTTTGCCTGTGATAAGAATACGAGGGGCTGATGATCCGTCTGGACCACGAATGTTCTTCCATATAGATAGATCTGGAACTTTCGTATCGCCCGGATTAAAGCTAGACATTATTTCTCGCTTGTTGAATAGTTTTGCCCCCGCTTTGTTCAACTTGCGGCTAGCATAAGCGACTGGGTTCAGCTCCCCGTCTGGTGACGATGACCTTTGCAATAAAGTAGCCCCCAGGCCTACACTGCTTGCGTCACTTCTCACCACAAATTCCTGACTCAAATCAGGTAATTTCAAGATTGGCTTGCTTGTAAGTTTTTCCTTTAACTCTTGGTATGCTAATTCACACTGGGCTGACCAAACAATTCTATCAGGATTTCCCTTGCGAGTTAAATCCGTCAGAGGAGCACATATAAAGTTAACATTTTTGATATATTTCTGATAGAATCCACACAACGACACGAAAAATCTCACATCTTAGCCTCAGCCTCCAATTTCTTTTCTTCAAATTGGAGCCGCTTAATTTCAGCCTCCCGGTCCGCCTCCAATTTCTAAGCCTCTTTGTCCGTCTCAATCTGCAGTCTTTTTATTTCTTTATCAGCCTCACCCTGTATTCTTTTCTCCTCAGCTAGTCTATCTGATTCTAATTTTCTTTCATCAGCCAACCTCTTATCTTCTCGTGCAATAAATTTATCAACCTCTGAGGTTACATACTGGACTAACTCTGGTCCATCCATATTCATCTCTCTTGCAGCCAGCACAGCAGCAGATCTGAACTTCGCTAAGTCTGCCATAGTATCAATCTTTAAAATGTTCTAATACAAATTTCAAAACTCTAATTAGCAAGGTACTAACACTGACTAATTAATTAACCAATTAATTAACTAACTACTGGCCCTTGACAGTTCATCAGCTATTATTTTCCCCTTTAAATATTTTTATTTTTTTTCTTGAATAACTTTTGGGGACACTTGTGCTACAATATTTAAATTTCTATACAAATAACAAGTTCAAATCCCGGAACAGGAGACCCAATATCTGTGGTGGTTTTTGATGTTATGCAATGTTGTTGTTCTTTATTACTATTGTACTGAATGAGGTCAGCTGTGAAGGTCCCTGATTATAACAATTTTTGAGTTGAGTTATCAGGGTACCTTTCTGCTACCACCTTATGACCTCAATCAGACCTATTCTTGACTAGTATGTATGATAGCTACGTCTAATGTCTAGGGTTATGCAAGTGTGGTGTGATGGTAATTTGACACTAACACACACACATATAAACAACTAGGAAAGTCTATGATCAAATGAACTAACACATGGGTTAAATTTTGATGTGTAAATATTTTCTATACAATTTTATTAGTCCTGAACCTAGTATTCTTCTGGTCAGGACTTTCCAAATTAAAAGAACTTAAGGTATATACATAAAATGCAAATTTTCAACCCAAAGGGACAGTTTGTCCAAACATATACTGTTAAAATATACTATTAGTGTTACTAAATGTTTAATATTACTGGATTCTAACACTGGATGGCTGTTTGGGATTCTTTAATCATCCCCAGTTCTTTAATACACAACTGTCAATGTTTTATTCTTTGGGGAATTTTTTTATTATGTTACACAGGGGTGCACTAGTCTTTGATGCTGATGAAAAGTCGGGTGCCAGATATTTTACTTATCTGGCACAACTTGAACTGTCCGTATTCTTGCTGTAAAACGATCACTTTGATACTGGCCCAAAAGTAACAGGGTGGACTCTGTAGACCCCTGTCACTACTGGAAATGAAAAGACTTCTCAACTGCTTTTCACAGACATCTGGCACCGGGCTAGTGACAGATAAAAACCCTGTAACAATGAAATAATGTCTCCTTGTTGATATCATACTTAAACTGTTATTTCTACAAATTATAATACATGAGAAATAAAGATCTGGGTCATATCTAATTGACCAACCCAGCGCATCCATTACAAAGTGTACCAGTGTTGTTCACATGTCTCTCCTCTCAAGGCGGCCCTACATCTGCAATAATAATATTAATCTTTCTTTTCTTCCATACAATAGGATAAGTGAGCCGTGTCCATCTGGCCACCTAATAAAACCTTTTTATTTCACAAAACATGTGCATTTTACAAAACTGGCAATGTGTTCTAGCATAACTCTACCTCTAGGCCCTGCATATATCAGCTAGGGACCTAATTACTTACAGTCGTAATGGCAGTATCTCTCACTCACATTTTTAAACAAAATATATATGAATAATTTCTGCCTTACAATAAATTCAATGAATAAACACAGGTACGTTGATTAGCAGACTTCAGATGTCCTGCTGGCAGGACTGTGTTGCTTATTATTGTTTTAGATATATATATATATATATTTAATTTAATAATGCAAGTCACACTTCCCAGAATTTCAAACGTCCTGTTCGAGGGACTGTATTATACAAATGGCGTCGAAACTTTGAATTTTTTCAATATTATAAAGGCGTTGGCCAATGAGCAAACGACTACTTTTGAATTTGAAAATAAAAGCAAAAACAGACTTGATTTTTGGACCTAACAAGTTTTCTCCTCACTCATTCTTAGATTTCTACTGCTAAAATATATTTTTAGTGTTAAGCCATCCCATAATTTCTCTCCCCTTGTCTACCCCTCCTCCAACAGAATACATGCTTACTTGTCTCATTTCCAACAACGCGTTCAAAATTGTAATCGTTAGTGAATGCAAAATGAATTCAAAACCGCCAGTCTGTCCGTTTGTCTGCACGAACAAATACAGTCTTTTGTCAATAACTTTCTTATCTACTGGGGGATTCTGTATTTTTAAACATATTATTTATCAGGAGAAGATAAGCCATCAAACTAACTAGGTTTTATGATCCTAAACCCATTAATAAAGAAATCCATATTTTTTCAGAGTTAGTTTCAATTTCCACTATCATATAACTTACGCCATCTTTTCTCCTCTCCCGCGTTGTCCAAAACTGAAACTACTAGTCTGTTACGTCATTAAATGGACTCTTTTGCAGCGAAAGCGCTGTCTGTGTGTTTATATATTTTCTCAGTGTGCCTATAGTCCGGAAAAGTATTGGGTTTTGCGGGGTATTTTTAAATTCTACCAAGCTTGCGACACGTTACCGAACACCTGCCACTGTATCGTCTCGCACTGTCGTCTTGTGTAGCTAGTACAAGAATCTAACGCTTGACAATCTGTGGCATGTGTTCGCGCTCTCTCTCTCTCTCTCTCTCTTTCTCTCTCTCTCTCTCTCACTTTTATGCGTTCGTTTATGCCTCCCCTGTTTTATTCTTACTATCTTTCTTGGAACAACTAAGCTTGTTGTTTTCAAAATTTTTACCGTTAACCCTTGACGGGCGAGTTATAAAGTCCAATACCACTAGCGCGGCAATAAGGTTTCACACTACGTTCTATCTCAATGCGATGACTGGCACGGGGAAAGAAGACGCGTTACAACTTTACTATTTCTGTTTCTACTCATATTATTTTGACTTTTATACTAAGAATTAATAATTTTATCGCTGTATCAATGTACTTTATCACACATCTCCCCACTTAAGAACATGCCTGATGCAAGTTCCAAAAACAGTGATACACATAGATAAAATTAACTCCTTACGCCTGATGAATACTCTGATTTGGATCACAGGAATGCCTACTGAGGAAATCTGCACCCACGTTCAGTAACCCCAGAATGTATTTAATAGTGAATGAATATGGCTGTAGGAGTAACGACCATCGTAATAAACGAGCATTTTCATGCTTTGCCTGTGATAAGAATACGAGGGGCTGCTGATCCGTCTGGACCACGAATGTTCTTCCATATAGATAGATCTGGAACTTTCGTATCGCCCGGATTAAAGCTAGACATTCTTTCTCGCTTGTTGAATAGTTTTGCTCCGCTTTGTTCAACTTGCGGCTAGCATAAGCGACTGGGTTCAGCTCCCCGTCTGGGGACGATGACCTTTGCAACAAAGTAGCTCCCAGGCTTACACTGCGTGCGTCACTTCTCACCACAAATTCCTGACTCAAATCAGGTAATTTTAAGATTGGCTTGCTTGTAAGTTTTTTCTTTAACTCTTGGTATGCTAATTCACACTGGGCTGACCAAACAATTCTATCAGGATTTCCCTTGCAAGTTAAATCCGTCAGAGGAGCACATATAAAGTTAACATTTTTGATATATTTCTGATAGAATCCACACAACGACACGAAAGATCTCACATCTTTCTTGGTTTGTGGCCGAGGTGCTCTCTGTAATTTCGGGAGGTTCTTGGGGTCAGGGGTCATGTTACCCTGATATATAGTATGTCCCAAGAACTCCAACTCTTTACAACCAATACAACATTTTGTTGGTCTAGCCGTCAAATTAGCCTCTCTCAGTCTATCAAACAGCATAGTCAAAGAGTTAATCTGTTCCTCAAATGTTTCCGTAGCAATGAGGATATCATCCGTAAAATTTGTGATGCATGTTTTATTTAGTGGATCCAACAATTTTCGCATCATCCTAGAAAACACACTCGAAGCATTTTTCAACCCAAACGGCAACATGTTGAATTCATAATGTCCTTCCGAAGTGCTAAACGCTAAATAAGGTCGGACCTCAGGCTTTACTGGAATCTGATTATAGCCTTTCTCAGATGCACCTTCGAAAAATATTTTGCCTTGTTCAGCCTGGCAAATAATTGATTCACTGTGACAGCATTCAGTTTCCTGTAATCTATGCACAGTTTATGTTCTCCAGAGGGTTTCCTCAGCAAAACCACACCAGAGCTATACGGAGATTCGCTATGAGAAATAATCCCTTCTTTCAATAGGTACTCAATCTCCTCTTTCAAAGCTTTCTCCTTGGCAAACGGGATCGTGTAGGGCTCTCATACAGATCGGTGTTGGGTCTACTAGTTTCATATTATATTCCAACAAATTCGTGTGCCCCGGTTTGTCCGTTAAAACGTCCGTATGATCAGTCAGAACCTTTTGAACCTGTTCCCTCTATTTTTTCGTCAAGTGTTTACTGACTTTTACATGTGCAGGGGTCTCACATTTTTTTCAGGGGGTACTCATGAGAGGTGAGTGGTTCATTTTTCATCCCCGTTGCTATCGACAAGGACATTAAGTGTGTTCCTTCCTGGATTTCCCTGTCCAGATACTTCTTTAGAAGGTTCACATGATATATTTTCTCTTTCCCCTTCTTGTCGATTTTATAATTTGTTCTAGACACCTTCTCTAGAACAGTATATGGACCTTGCCATCCAATTTGTAATTTGTTATTGCTGCCGGGTAGTAGAAGAAGCACCTTCTCTCCCACAAATAGTTCTCTATCCTTAGCTTTCTTATTAAAATAGGCAGCATGTTTTTTCCTGGCTTGTCTGAGATTATCATTTGCAAGTTTCCAGCCAGTTTTAAGACGAGTGGTCAGCTCGTTTACATATTGATATGATGAGGTAACAGTCTCTTCTGCCTTCTCATCTGTCCATGTCCTCAACAAGGCTTCCAATGGACCTTTTATTGTAATCCCAAATAACAGGTTGCGGGTGCCATCCTGGTTGAATTATGTGGAACTTCCCGATACGCAAACAACGCAGCGGGCAAGTATTGGTCCCACGTATCAGGTTTCTCATGTGCCAGCTTTCTCAGGATAGAAATGACAGTCCCGTTGAACCTCTCCACCTGGCCGTTCCCTTGAGGGTGATACGGACTACAATGAAAGTGCCTGGCTTGGAAGATCCTGAAAACTTCTTCCGTTAGTTTCCCCTTGAACTGTGAGCCGTTATCAGTCAAGATTTGATGCGGGAATCCTAACCTAGTGAATATTGTAAGTAATGCCTCTGCGACATGCTTCGAATCGATTGACGACAGGGCTACCGCCCTTCCCCACATAGAACACGTGTCCACCAGAGTAAGGATGTAACTGTTCCTCCTCTTGGTCCGAGTGAGAGGTCCCACAATATCCACTGCAACTCTCTCAAAAGGTGTTCCCACAATGGGCATTTCCCCTAGAGTTGCTGGAGCAGTCCAGTGCTTTGGAGCTACCCTTTGACATTCTGGGCAGGATTTTACATATCTCTTTATATCCTCCGTTATACCTGGCCAGAAATAATGACAAGCTATACGCTGTCCTGTTGCGCTGATCCCCATATGACCACTGAAGGGAATCGCATGTCCTAATTCCAACACTCTCTCCCTATATGAAGTAGGAAGTACCAGTTGTCCATGGCCATTTGTTCCAGTCCCAGTCTTCCTATACAACAATTTGTTCTTCATATAATAATCCCCTTTGCTTGGAGGTGTGTGGCATTTAGGTAATTTTTTAAAGCAAGGCTTGAGTGTCCTATCCTCAGCCTGTGCCTTCCTCATCTCCTCTGGATGAGTATTTATTGGTTCATCTTCTTCCTTTCTGGATTGTGATCGGGTCTGGACTGCTGCCAAGACCACAGGTCTCTTGGGATTCCCCAAGAAGACATAACGACACCCCAATATCAGAGGGTAGATGGGTGCGTCGATCACTGCTGCTCTGATTACTCCTTCCACATAGCGAGTTTTCACCGTTATCCTGGCAATGGGAAGTGTCATAAGTGGTATGTCCTTGGTCGCCCCTTGTATCTCCACTGTTTCTGTGGTATACTGATCTGGGTTCACCAAGTGCGAACTCACAACAGAATCAAAATCTAAACCGGTATCATAAAGGCACCTAATTGTGACCCCATTACATACAACATCCTCACACACTTGGGGGGGGAGTGATAAGGTTCCTTCTGTCCAGTAGGTTTTACCTTTACTTCCTTTTTCCCCAACTTCATAGCAGCAAATCCAGCAGGTTTCTTAGTACAAAATTTGGTGTCATGTCCTTCCCTCTTACACCATCTACAATATAATTTACCTTGATGAAAGGGTTTTCTTTCCTCATATTTCCTGTCATTGAATTGTGGGTTTTTATTTCTATAATCATTGCGTGGCCTATCATAATTTTGCTTACCCTTGTTACTCTGATCTTTGTTGTCAAATCTATTAGAGTTTTGTGGAGCCTTATAATTGTCTACATGTTTCTTTTTGGCGCAAGCTACCTCTGCCTGGGCTGCCTGATACCTCTCAGCGACATTAAGTAACTCACCCAGCCTCTCTGCACCTTGTTCCATGAGAAACTTTCTCAAGTCTGGAACCATGGACTCTCTCAATTGCTCAATAAGGATCATTTCTTCAAGATCTTGGGTTTTCCCCAGAGCAGTCCATTTCTCCAAGTACGTCTCTAAACGTGCAGAGAACTGGTGATAGGTCTCACCCGACAGTAGCTTGGCATTTCTAAAGTTTTTCATTTAAAATTCTCCATTCTTTTCATACCTCAGCAAAAGAGCCTGCTTTAACATGTCATAATTGTCTTGGTCATCTTAGCTCATTTTTGCAAACACTTCATAAGATGTTCCCCTAAGACCCTGAGATAACTTTAAACTCCACCTTTCTTTCTCTAACCCATAGGTGGTGGCTAAAACCTCAAATCTAGATAAAAATGATTCAATGTCATCGTCCCTCTCAACAAAATGGTCTAAATGGAACCCCATAGCTGAGGTTGAGGCTCCCTGACTAGCAGTGGCATAGGAGGTAGAAGAGCTGGCACCATTTTCAGGAGCATGGCTTTGAAACTCAAACTCCCTTATTCGTAACTCGTGCTCCCTTTGTAATCTCTTCTCCTCCTTTTCAGCTTCCCTTTCTGCAGCCTGTCTTCTTTCCTCTGCTTCTCTTTCGGCAAGCTGTCTTCTTTCCTCTGCCTCCAATTTCTTTGCCTCAGCCTCCAATTTCATTTCTTCAAATTGGAGCCGCCTAATTTCAGCCTCCCGGTCCGCCTCCAATTTCTAAGCCTCTTTGTCCGCCTCAATCTGCAGTCTTTTTATTTCTTTATCAGTCTCAACCTGTATTCTTTTCTCCTCAGCTAGTCTATCTGATTCTAATTTTCTTTCATCAGCCAACCTCTTATCTTCTCGTGCAATAAATTTATCAACCTCTGAGGTTACATACTGGACCAACTCTGGTCCATCCATATTCATCTCTCTTGCAGCCAGCACAGCAGCAGATCTGAACTTCGCTAAGTCTGCCATAGTATCAATCTTTAAAATGTTCTAATACAAATTTCAAAACTCTAATTAGCAAGGTACAAACACTGACTAATTAATTACAGTAGAACTCCATTTATCCGAACCCCAATTATCCGAACATCCAATTATCCGAACACTTTTTCCAGAAAGGAAAAAAAAAATCAGATGCCACAGTCACGTTAGACTAAAATTCTGAATCTTTTGATGCGGCAAACTTCAAATGTGTGCGAACAATTTGTAGAGAATGGGATGGCTAATGGTCGGTCGCTTACGTACAGGAAGTCAGTTAGATCATAAAGTCAGTTAATATCTGGTTTACCAATCCAGTGTACGTTTGCGTTCTAGGTAGAACACTGGCTAAACAGACAGTTCAACTTAAAATAATTGTGTCTGCTACTACAGCAGAATAATTTTGGTGTACAAGTATTTCTCTGTGCGATATGGCATCTTCCAGTAGGCCTAAAGCATATAAAAGGAACCGCAATGTTTTGTCAATTGAAACGAAAACAGAAATTATCAAGAGACTAGGACAAGGTGAAACTGTGTCTTTACTTGCGAGGATTTTCAATGTTGGGAAAGCTACCGTCTCTGACATCAAAAGTAACAAGGATAAAATTATGAGTTTTGCATCGAAATTTGATAGTGAAAATGGGTCGAAGAAACGTAAAACCATGAGAAATGCGAAAGATGTGAAATTGGAAGAGGCTTTGTATATATGGTTTGTGCAATGAAGAAGCAAAGGGGAACCTATCTCTGGTTCTCTGTTGTGTGAAAAGGCACTTCAGTTCAACAATCAACTTGACGGTCCTCCTGACTTTAAGGCTAGCCAGGGATGGTTAAGAAAATTTAAATCTCGTCATGGCATACGAGAATTGGAGATTCAAGGGGAATCTTTATCTAGCGATGCAACTGCCGCTAAAAATTTTAAAGAAACATTCTTGGCTTTTTTTTGGAAGAAGAAGGTTATTCACTCGATGATGTGTATAATGCCGATGAGACTGGCTTATACTGGAAATCATTGCCTCAAAAATCACTTGCATCTCAGCGCGAAGCAGCTGCTCCTGGGTTTAAAAAGTACAAAGAGAGAGTAACAATTTTGGTAGCCGCGAATGCCAGTGGAAGTCATCGTTTACCGGTGCTAATGATCGGCAAAGCCAAAAAAACCACGTTGTTTAAAGAATGTGACGTGTCTCCCATTGTGTTACAAAGCACAGAAGAGTGCTTGGATGAATAGTGAAATATTTCTTGATTGGTATACAAATCAGTTCATCCCAAATGTGAAGAGGTTGAGAGAACAAGAAAAGAAAACTGGAAAAGTAATTCTTCTACTGGACAATGCACCATCTCATCCAGAGACGGATACATTGAATGCAGTTGATGCAAATTTTAAAGTAATTTTTCTGCCTCCCAATGTAACAGCACTGATTCAACCAATGGATCAGGGTGTTTGTTATAGCAAAGCTTAAAAAGATGTACAAGAAGGAAGTCCTGCGTCGTTTATTGTTGGCTGAAGATGAAGAAAGTGTGGTGGCGTTTTCCAAAAAGCTTAATCTCAAAGACTGCTGCTATATGTTAGCTGATGCTTGGACCACCCTGTCACAAGATAATCTCAACAAGGCTTGGAGTAGATTGCTTGGGTAAAAAGGAGGAAATGAAACTACTGCAGTGGACACAAATGATGATTGTATAAATGAAGTTGTGGAACTGTTTCAAGCAATGCCCGGATTTTCGGCCTGTGGCAAAGATGATGCACACATGTGGCTAGAAGATGATAATGATTCTGGTTTTCAGTTTTTGAATGACGAAGAAATTTTGTCTTTTGTGCAAGAAGAAAACCAAATACATGTAGTGACCGATGATGAAGACTCCTCAGAAGTACATGATGTATTTGTAGATTATGAAGAAAAACCAAAACGTCGACCAAGTCCTGAAGAGGCCTTTATAGCACTAGAAACAGCGATGGTTTGGTACGAGCAAGAAGATGACAGCTGTCTTACACAGCTTCTGCTGTTGAAGAGAATGCGGGACTTAGCAGCCAAAAGGAGACTATCCAGTTTGGTGCAAAAGAGGATTCCTCATTATTTTAAATAGTGGGCTACATCTGTGCAAGTACATATATACGTAAGTTGCGCCTGGTTTTGAATCGTTTGTAATGTTATTTTGAAAACATTTCTCTTTCTTTACAAAAATAATTAATACAAGTAGTACATGCACTGCAGTGTAATAAAAGATTTTGGTGATACAGTGATCTAATACAGTGTGGGTATTATTATTACAGTACAAGTAAATATGTTTTATAGTGTATTTTCCTTGTGATGGTTAATTATTTTTAGAAATATGTGTACATGTACTCGATACATTATGTAATCCAATTATCCGAACATTTGATTATCCGAACGATGCTCGGTCCCATGGGGTTCGGATAAATGGAGTTCTACTGTAACCAATTAATTAACTAACTACTGGCCCTTGACAGTTCATCAGCTATTATTTTCCCCTTTAAATATTTTTATTTTTTTTTCTTGAATAACTTTTGGGGACGCTTGTGCTACAATATTTAAAATTATATACAAATAACAAGTTCAAATCCCGGAACAGGAGACCCAATATCTGTGGTGGTTTTTGATGTTATGCAATGTTGTTGTTCTTTATTACTATTGTACTGAATGAGGTCAGCTGTGAAGGTCCCTGATTATAACAAATTTTGAGTTGAGTTATCAGGGTACCTTTCTGCTACCACCTTATGACCTCAATCAGACCTATTCTTGACTAGTATGTATGATAGCTACGTCTAATGTCTAGGGTTATGCAAGTGTGGTGTGATGGTAATTTGACACTAACACACACACACATATAAACAACTAGGAAAGTCTATGATCAAATGAACTAACACATGGGTTAAATTTTGATGTGTAAATATTTTCTATACAATTTTATTAGTCCTGAACCTAGTATTCTTCTAGTAGGACTTTCCAAATTAAAAGAACTCAAGGTATATACATAAAATGCAAATTTTCAACCCAAAGGGACAGTTTGTCCAAACATATACTGTTAAAATATACTATTAGTGTTACTAAATGTTTAATATTACTGGATTCTAACACTGGATGGCTGTTTGGGATTCTTTAATCATCCCCAGTTCTTTAATACACAACTGTCAATGTTTTATTCTTTGGGGAATTTTTTTATTATGTTACAAAGGGGTGCACTAGTCTTTGATGCTGATGAAAAGTCGGGTGCCAGATATTTTACTTATCTGGCACAACTTGAACTGTCCGTATTCTTGCTGTAAAACGATCACTTTGATACTGGCCCAAAAGTAACAGGGTGGACTCTGTAGACCCCTGTCACTACTGGAAATGAAAAGACTTCTCAACTGCTTTTCACAGACATCTGGCACCGGGCTAGTGTCAGATAAAAACCCTGTAACAATGAAATAATGTCTCCTTGTTGATATAATACTTAAACTGTTATTTCTACAAATTATAATACATGAGAAATAAAGATCTGGGTCATATCTAATTGACCAACCCAGCGCATCCATTACAAAGTGTACCAGTGTTGTTCACATGTCTCTCCTCTCAAGGCGGCCCTACATCTGCAATAATAATATTAATCTTTCTTTTCTTCCATATAATAGGATAGGTGAGCCGTGTCCATCTGGCCACCTAAGAAAACCTTTTTATTTCACAAAACATGTGCATTTTACAAAACTGGCAATGTGTTCTAGCATAACTCTACCTCTAGGCCCTGTATATATCAGCTAGGGACCTAATTACGTACAGTCGTAATGGCAGTATTTCTCACTCACATGTTAAAACAAAATATATATGAATAATTTCTGCCTTACCATAAATTCAATGAATAAACACAGGTACGTTGATTAGCAGACTTCAGATGTCCTGCTGGCTGGACTGTGATGCCTATTATTGTTTTAGATATATATATATTTAATTTAATAAGGCAAGTCACACTTCCCAGAATTTCAAACGTCCTGTTCGAGGGACTGTATTATACAAATGGCGTCGAGACTTTGAATTTTTTCTATATTATAAAAGGCGTTGGCCAATGAGCGAACGACTACTTTTGAATTTGAAAATAAAAGCAAAAACAGAGTTGATTTTTTGACCTAATAAGTTTTCTCCTCACTCATTCTCAGATTTCTACTGCTAAAATATATTTTTAGTGTTAAGCCATCCCATAATTTCTCTCCCCTTGTCTACCCTTCCTCCAACAGAATACATGCTTGCTTGTCTCATTTCCAACAACGAGTTCAAAATTGTAATCGTTAGTGAATGCAAAATGAATTCAAAACCGTCAGTCTGCACGAACAAATACAGTCTTTTGTCAATAACTTTCTTATCTACTGGGGGATTCTGTATTTTTAAACATATTATTTATCAGGAGAAGATAAGCCATCAAACTAACTAGGTTTTATGATCCTAAACCCATTAATAAAGAAATCCATATTTTTTCAGATTTAGTTTCAATTTCCACTATCATATAACTTACGCCATCTTTTCTCCTCTCTCGCGTTGTCCAAAACTGAAACTACTAGTCTGTTACGTCATAAAATGGACTCTTTTGCAGCGAAAGCGCTGTCTGTGTGTTTATATATTTTCTCAGTGTGCCTATAGTCCGAAAAAGTATTGGGTTTTGCGGGGTATTTTTAAATTCTACCAAGCTTGCGACACGTTACCGAACACCTGCCACTGTATCGTCTCGCACTGTCGTCTTGTGTAGCTAGTCCAAGAATCTAACGCTTGACAATCTGTGGCATGTGTTCGCTCTCTCTCTCTCTCTCACTTTTATGCGTTCGTTTATGCCTCCCCTGTTTTATTCTTACTATCTTTCTTGGAACAACTAAGCTTGTTGTTTTCAAAATTTTTACCGTTAACCCTTGACGGGCGAGTTATAAAGTCCAATACCACTAGTGCGGCAATAAGGTTTTACACTACGTTCTTATCTCAATGCGATGACTGGCACGGGGAAAGAAGACGCGTTACAACTTTACTATTTCTGTTTCTACTCATATTATTTTGACTTTTATACTTAGAATTAATAATTTTATCGCTGTATCAATGTACTTTATCACAACTGTGAACATTAGACCTCTTAATTATTTTACGACCTGGACAACATTTGAAGTGACATTTATCAGCATCCTACTGTCAGCAGTGAACCAAGCGTTTCTCAACATTTTTTTCATTAATTAGTCTTTGGAGAAACTGGGTCTTGATTCGCCAAGAACACCAACATTGGATGGTCTGGGTGTACCTTAACAATTGTTCCAGATGTTGTGAAAGGAACCTATTTAGGTAAGAGCGAGACTGAGTGGTGATCACAGGTTGTCAGAGCGAGAGAATGCAGGATGAATAATTATTTCAGTGAATAACCCATGTACTAACTTTGTATTATTTGTGCAAGTTGTTTTTCTAATGCTGTTCCTCTTAGAATAGATTAACGTATATATACAAGGGGATTGACATATGTCTTGGGCCTGACCATGAAGGACATGTCACAGAGAGCTGAAATTTTGTATAGTGTTTATTCCTTTTCAATATAGCCACCGTCTGAATTGACACACTTCTGCCATCTCTGCTTGACCTTGAAAAGACCTTGGGAGTAGAACACCCTATTTTTCAAACTAAACCAGTCATCACATGCCAGTATAACCTCTTCATCGCTGTCAAAATGATTTCTTTTTAGCTGTTTTTTTAAGATTTGGGAATAGAAAAAAGTCTGATGGAGCCGAATCTGGAGAATATGGTGGGTGTGGAAGAATTTCAATATTCAAATCGTTGGCTGCTAGCTGCACAAGCCGTGCTTTGTGAGAGGGCGCGTTGTCTTGAAGCAAAGGAAGATTTTGAGTGCGCGTTATCCCTCGTTTCCTGGTCACAACCTTTCTTAGTTTGGTGAGAAGATCTGCATAGTACTGTCCATTAACTGTGTTGCCACGAGGCAGATAATCTTTCAAAAGGACACCTTTGCCGTCCCAAAAGACAGTCAGCATCACTTTTCCTGCAGATTTCTGCGCTCTCGGCTTGACAAGTGTTGGGGAGCCCGGGGTTTTCCATTGCATGCTGGCAATTTTGGATTTGGGGTCATAATGGTGTACCCAAGTCTCATCTACTGTCACCATGGTCTCCAAAAAATCTTTTGACTGACACTTTTTGAGCAACTGTTGACAGCAATTTACCCTCGTTTGCTTCTGTTCACGTGTCAACAGTTGCGGAACCCAGCGTGCACACACTTTTCTTATGTTCAGTCTTGTCATGAAATATTCTAATCCACATATATAAATTATCAATTAAATATAAAGCCTAATAAATACATATAATAAAGAAAAGAGCAATGGTAAAATGACAGTGCTGTCACAAAGAATGTACTCGAAATCCCCCTTGTTTTCTGCTTCGTCTGCAAATTGTAACGCTTTCACGTTGATAGTAAAAGCTTACTGTATTATACCCGCTTTCTTCAATGAAACGTGTGCTGTATTTCTTGGAAAAACATTAAGAGGCAGACTGCGTAATGACCTAAATTTTAAATTCCATTCATGTCTTTTTCTACATTACGTTACCAAAACGAACGAACAGATGGACAAAAGGATAGCGAGAAGGGAGAGGCAGAAAGCCGAACATTAAACACGCGTCGCGCGATACACAATTACTACTATCACGCGTGTTAGGCTACAAGCACTAACTTTTTTTCAGACGGACAGTGATAAAATACACTACCCTTTCCCAGAGTTAGGTTTATAAATCATAACACACTCTTATTAGAAAAGATAACAATAGATGGGTTTACGGTTGAAAACATAACAGTACCCAGACAGCATATCTTCGAAACAGGAGGTAGAAAATACATATTTTGAACGCAGCCACGTAGCTCTTTTAAAGTGGGAAAATTGGGTTCCTTAGGGCTTGCTGACAAATAATATGTAAAACGTTACGCCAATAGTCCAGGAATTAATAAATTATACCCAAAATAAAATATTGGGGGTGCCTGACAGCATAAAATCATTTCTGCTCATAAGATTTTTTTTAACGTGTTTGAAAAAAATTTACGTTACAGAAATAGCCTACCATGTAAACTCCAAATTGATTGGAGCGCAACAAATGAAAGCCTAACCACGATTGGTCGGGCTATAAATACTATCTTGGTTGTTAGGGGAGACGGGAAAAGATAACATTTTTTTCAAACACTTGTCGAAACGTGGCTCATTGGCCAGTCTCGCTGATATACACACTTGGGAGCGTTAGTTCGAGACCACTTGTTTAAATGATCTTGATAAAGCATCAGTGCGTTGAAGCCAGCTAAAATTTTGCTCAATAAAAGCCTGGAAGATAAGCAGATGGAAATTTGTGCCAGTTTGTGCCAGAATTCATTGCTAATCAACGTATCTGTGTTATTCGTATGAATTGTGGGACAGTGGTCTTGATGGTACTGAGCAGCATCTGGTCAGAGATTTGCTGAATCCAGTGTCGGACAGCATACTCCTTGGTCCTTTTAGCTATCAGTGAGGTATCTCCAGAGCCCAGAAGAGAAATCGAGCTGAGGAGTCCTCTCCTGCCGCCATCACTCAAGATAAGCAGAGTTGGCCAGCTGAGCTCAACATTATGTCCCCTCATCTTGAAATAACTTTATAAAAATACCATTCAGAGGGGAATTTACTTGTCTTAAAATCAGGAACTGTGAACATCTCCAATACTGGTCCCTAAAGACAAACTATTGAAGTCATGATGACAAATACCAACAGAGCTTGAACAAAACAAAACCAGTATTACCTCATTTTACTACTACACAACTGACACACATAGAACATTTGTAATAATATATGTCACTACAATATTCATATTAAATACATTCTGTACATAACTTGTAATTTAAATTGATTGTGATTCCTGGTTCCCTTGTAGTTGAATCAGGACACATATTCATTCATGCCAGTAATGAATACATATTGTTATTTGAAAGTTTATCAGTGACTCTTTTAAGATATCTTTGTAGAGTGTTATATGTATGTGAGTGTCACAGTGTTGTCAAGAGTAGTGGATTAAATTAAATTGTTTATCTGTCTGTTGTTGTGACTTACACTTCACCATACTCATACCCTAGACACATAACGTAGCAGCACACTATTCCAGAATAATTCTGACTGAGATATATAGATATGTGGTAGCAAGTAAGGTTATCTATAATACACTACTCTTAATAGATATAGATACCTTCACAGCTGATCTCAGTCAGTACACTAAGTTCCCTATAAGTATTTATAACATCCCACTTCACCACAAGTCTGTTGTGTAAAATTCTATAAACTGTTCTTTCATTTAGTTTTACTCTACTAGCTATCTCCACAATTGTCATTTTTCGATCCTGGTCAATGATTTTCTTCACTCTTGTTGCATTTTCATCGTTGCACTCTGAGGCTGGTCTACCAGATCTTGGCAGATCAGCAACATTT